>JAJHUR010137420.1:0-69425 GCA_027495735.1 Lutjanus campechanus | reverse complement strand
TCTTCCCTCATGCAGATGTTTGAGTTGCAGATGTTTTCAGCCGGACTGTTGGGGGTTACAGGCAGCGAGCCACTGCCCCTCTATCTTCTGTTGGTAAGTACGTCATATGTGTCCCTCTGAGCTTTGGGTTTCAGAACCTGAGGGAGAAACGGCGGGGCAAAGAAAATAAAAGGAAAAGTGTCATTTATCATTTAATTTTTACATGTGATAATCACATAATCGAACTGCCCTTCACGTTTGAGCTTACCTGGTAATGTTCATTGGTTGGTCTGTTAGTCACTTCATTTTGAACAAGACGCTGTCTGTCAGAGCCTGAGGATACACACATTCATAATATTAACATACAAATATCAACAAGCAGAGTTAAGTGGCAAACAGGCTAATCTGATTATTATTATTTTAATTATCATTAATATTAAGGATTTGTATTATTTAACAGCGGAACAACCTTTTTTCATTATTATTACATTTTACTGCTAATGCCGATTTCTGCTTTTATTTAAGTTGTTAAAATTGTGCATACATGTTGTTTTTCTTGTTTTTTTTGTGTTATTTCTACTTTTATTGAAGGATCTGATTTTAACTATAATACCTGTGTCAAGAGTTACTGTAGTGTAGCCGTTAAAGCTACTACAAGGAACTTTTCCATTTTGTTAATTTTGGAGGTCCCTGTGGACAAAAGCAGTAGTGTTTCCACTGCCAAAACCACAGAATATGATGTCAAAATACCCCGCCCTATATAATTATGTTTAAATACCAATTAAAAATAAAATTATCTAAATAAAAATCTCCTCCTGCTTCCTTTTAAGTGTAACCTTGTCTGGAAAAAAGTAAACACAGGCTGATTAATATGTTGGTAGGCAATAAGAATAACTAAATAGAAATAGACAATCTTCTGATGCATGGTCTCCTTATCTCATGCAGGTCAGATAGAAACTGATAGAGACTGTTTCATTACTGTTTTTTTGTTTGTTTGTTTGTTTTGGAGTGGGGGTTCATTACTCTTCTGAGGGTCTACAGGACACGAGGTGTCGCACGCTGTTCAGATTGTAAAGCCCTTTACTTTGGACATTTTACAAAATACATTTAAAATATTTGTTTTTTCGTGAGAGCTAGATGAGGAGATCAATACCACTTCTAAGAGAGATAGCGGTATCAATTTTCTCATCTTACATAAACCAAAGCCAAGAAAAGTCTCTGAAATTTGAACCAGGCAGCACTCTGGCACAGTCAACAAAAACTGATTATTGTAAGCTTCACAGACATCATTAATTCTTGGCACAACACTTTAGCGTGCACCATGATGAGATGCATGATAATACTATATCTGACTTACTCATTCAAACCAAGAAAACTGGAAGTAAAAAGATTGTTTTCTGTAACTAAAATATTTCATTAAGGGATAGGTCCATAGTTTTTCAAGTCACAACTGTCGAGTGCTCAAATAAACCATTAAACTGGTTTCCTTTCTGTAATTAGTCCTGTGACATACAATTTTAAAGACAAAATGTACAATCCTTGTTCTCTGCAAAAATGTATTCAAAATTTGTATTTTGTGTATCCTTTCATTGCAGCGCAACAAGGACACAGGACATTGTCCATGGGAGCACAACAAGGAGGTACTTTTTTACTTAAAAACTGAAAAACCAGCGGATGTGGATGGGCTCTAAGTCATCTGAATCCAAATGTACGCATAAATCATCTACCTGCCACCCACCCGAATGTATTATTTTGTCCGATTTAGACACCTGTACTCACGTGGACATTTCACTCCACCTCTACCGGTCCCTATAGGCTTTTAGTAAATGATGTTGAGCACATGATTTTATATTTTGTGTTGTATTGATATATGAGTGTTTTCTTTAACAATTTACTTTAATTATTAGAAAGACTGCTATCAGTCATATTTAAACATTTCCATGTGCGCAGTAATGTGACTGCAGCAGGTATACAACTGTTTATAAGCAACAAAACTAAAAACTATATAAATTTGAGAGGACAGAGGAAACTTTCGAGATGAAACAGAATTCAGCATTTAGCTTTTGAAATATTTTTATACAGCTCCGATGTAGCTCAGGATTTATCATGACGGCTGCTTTCCTCCAAACAATTT
Source organism: Lutjanus campechanus (assembly GCA_027495735.1). Classification (NCBI taxonomy): domain Eukaryota; kingdom Metazoa; phylum Chordata; class Actinopteri; order Lutjaniformes; family Lutjanidae; genus Lutjanus; species Lutjanus campechanus. The sequence goes on along the minus strand of JAJHUR010137420.1, from coordinate 67,312 downwards.
CATTGTGTGAACTCTGACTGTGTGTGTGACCTTTTGGATGTTTAGAAGAACACAGAACATTAATTAACATTAGATCCTGACCGATCCTGTCAACGTGTCACAAAATTTAAATAATTGATGAGGTTAGGCTGCTGTGCCATGTGCGTAAATGCGCACAGCACCTGTCTTAACGGGTAGACGCTTCACCCAATCTCCCATCTGCAAACTATCCGCTATTAATCAGAATGGTAATTTTTATGACTTACCCCGCCCAATCCGCTGATTAGCCACAGTACCTGCAGTTTTAATTTAATGTAATACATTTTTCCACAAAATGAGGACTGTAGATTTTGTGTTCCATTACACATTTCTTCATTGTCTGTATGAACAGGAGGAGTGACTAAAAACAGTTTCAGTATTCATATAAGCACCACACTATTGTTTTACAACATACTTGAAAAAAGTGAGACCATCATTTAACTCAGTATATGGTAATGTGGCCATGAAATTATTTAAGAGAAGTAATTATTTATTCATGCACTGCCCACTGATTTCACTTCTTGCAAAAACAGAGAAGGTAGTTTGCTGGTACATTACTTCAAAACAGCATACTGTTAATTTATTATGAATAAACCAACACAGAAACTATTGCATTAATAAATTTGTACTATTTATGAGCAATTTGAGTGTGTGCATATCCATCATTAATTTTATATATAAGATATAATTGATTGTGTTCAATAACAAGGCGAATGTTTAGGCTTTTTCATCCTTCTTATAATAGATAGATAGATAGATAGATAGATAGATAGATAGATAGATAGATAGAGAGATAGATAGATAGATAGATTTTTTACTTTTGTGAGAGGTAACTGGACCGATCCGAGTCTGAGATGCGATGAGATAGACAGCCACTCCTATCACAGTCGTAGCCACCACATTTCCCACAGCTAGCCCCACTATCGAAGACACGTCGAGCTCTACACAGTTGTCACAGGCTGGAAACACACACACATACATGTCTTTAGAATTTTTGAAGCATGATCACTATCAAAAAATAGAACACTCATAATACAGTGTGAAGAGAGCTAGTTACAAAGACACACATAAAACCCATAAAAACATGAAAAATACATGAGTGCTTTTATCACTGTTGCTGCAGGACTTACTCCGAAATTTCACATAGATTTTTGGCTCAAAGAAGTCTTCATCAGCCTGACTTTGCACACATGCGTACTCCCCTGTGTTGTCATCCTTGTATTCCAATTTTAGGGAATCATACCTTGAACCATCTTTTGATTGAATTTTGAATTCACCACAAGACAGCTCAATTCCATCAGAGACAGTTTTCGCCACTAGTTTTGTATCTGTGTAGGAAAAGAAACATAAAATTTAAAGATGATAAACTTGCACCGTGTGTTGATTATTGAACTGCTTTTTGCAAACTACCCACAAAACAGATTTACAATCACAACAATTCACAATCTCATTTAACTGTTAAAGCAGGCTTCTTACCATCACAACTGACAGATGCTGTGGGAAAGATTTTGAAAAAATCATGAGAACACTTACTGGCACACAGAATGCTGCTATTAAAATATATAAAAATACTTTTTCCCCCCAAAACCCAACAGATGTAAGATATTAGATCTTATGCAATTACAAACAAAAGTCATGACAAAGGCCTACCTGTCAGTGTCCAAAGCAGCAGCAAACAGGCAGGCAAAACTGTCAGGCATTTCATTGTGTTTACTGCTCTGTGTTCTGCTAAAGACAGAAGGAACTATATCAGATCATACAGACAGCAGACAGAAAACAGGAAGGACGCCATTTTCTGCTCTCCGTCAACCATTTTATTCACCTTATTGTAACAAATAACTGATGATGAAAGAGAAAATTTAGGGTGTTATATCAAGAAAGTAATTTCAGCTGATCTTTAACACACTTTGACAAAAGTTGACTTTATAAATATAAAATCGTATTATTTGGTTTCCACCAAAACACAACAAAATCAGAAATACATTTAAAAAAAATAATATATCTATATATCTATACCTATATATAGTATATATCCCCAGCAAGTTGTTAAATAAAAGTACTGACCTCAAAATAAAGAGCTGTTGTGCCCCTGCTGTCAAAGCATCCAGTCTCCGTCCGTTAAAGTGTCTCAGTCTTTGTGTGTGTGTGTGTGTGTGTGCGTGCGACAAGGAAGTGTGTGTGATTGGTTTATTATTCATCTCAGAAGGCTTTGTTGATTTCTACATCTGGAGGACTCAGCGCCTGATTTACTACTAGCAAATGACACCATATGTTAAAATAAAACTATGTGCATTTACTTGAGTACTTCTACTTGAGTATTTTCATTTTGTGCTGCTTTATTCATCCTCTCAAGTAGAATTCAGAGGGAAATGTACTTATTTCTTTATTACATTTATTGAATTTGCTAAAGTTACTGGTTAGTTGACAAATAAATTAAGATTCAAACATTTGACAAGGTTATATTATGATGCTTTATAGATACATTATAGATTAAACTACTCAAACATAATACAAAGTAGTTCAAATAAGCTCCACATTAGTGCTACTTACATATTATTGCATCAGCATTAATAATATAATATAATATAATATAATATAATATAATATAATATAATATAATATAATATAATATAATATAATAATATTTTCAGTGCATTTTGTAAATAAAACTTGTACTCAAGTCAATGAAGGACTTTATTTCTAATTTACAGTAGTAGTAGTAGTAGTAGTAATAGTATAGTGTGCTATAGTGTATCAAGATCTGAATCCTCCCTCCACTACTGATGTCAGCGGATTTAAATTAAATGTAATATCATGTAATATTTAGTACATTTACATGATTAAGGGACAGTTCACACCTAAGTAAATAATACATGTTTTGCCTCTGGCCTGTAGCATTATTTATCCATCTAGATAGTTTTGGTGTGAGTTGCAGAGTTTTGGCGATATTGACCGTAGAGATGTCTGCCTTCTCTTCAGTAATTCAACTCAACAGTAATATCTCTTTTGAGAAATCGTGACCTGGTTACTCAAGATAATCCACAGACCCTGTTTTGAGCAGTTTCATTATATTATCCATTATATATCCTGACATCTCTACGGTCGACAACAATCCATCCACAATCTAGATGGATAAATAGCACTAAAATGAAGAGGTAAATTTTGTATTTTTGATTTTGGGAGTGAACTGTCCTTTTAGTTCACTCTGTTTTTAACCAGTGACCAGGACTTCATATTATTGTCATACATGTTCAGGGAGTTAAAATGCATACTTAAAATGTGCATTTGTATTTCACTTCACTTCACTGATTTCTCAGTTCATTACCCTCATGCCATTATTCATTTTTGTCAAAGGAAAACAGCAACTTGTGAAGGAAAATCTTTGTATTGGCTGTGGAAAGAAAGTAATTATACCAGCCATACACTGGCAAAAATGATGACTACCTGCAATTTGTTTTGGAAGATGTGTGGAGCAACTCCGTCTGGTAAAATAAAGACATGAACACAGTTGTGTGTGCTCAGATTAATATTTAAATTCCCTGTGAGATGTAAATGTTTGTCCCGCTGTGTGTTACAGATGAACATTCCCTGCTCAGCACAGAAGAAGCAACAGAGAGAGAGAGCGAGAGCAAAGAGATGCTCCCACAACACCATTGTGCTTCCTGTATGAAGAAAAGCCACAAAAACCTGTGACCTAGAGCTAACACCTGGCACACACACACACACACACACACACACACACACACACGCACACACACACACACACATACACACACACACAGTCAAACATAAAAACATGCATTATTTGTCTTTTGCACCTGCTACTGTAAAAAAAGAAAGAAGAGCATATGTCGACCTGTCAAAGACTGCCAACCCGGTTGATCACTTCACACTCCTTAAAGGAGCAATATGTAACAACTGCACACCCAAAAATGAGTACAGCCGTCCAAAGAGCAAGTTGGAGCTATAGACCGTGTACTAAATGTTGAAATCCTATTTACTATACGATCTATGGTTGAATCGAGTTGTTTCCCCTTGCCTCCTCCTCCTCAGACTCGAGGATGCTCGTGCAGGCTGCAGGAACACTGCAGGAGTGCAAGACAAGCACAACATTATAATTTGACAATAAGAACTGACAATGAGTCCTCCACTGTAAGTTAATCAGCTATTTTCAACCGTAAAGTGTGTGTCAATGTAAAACTAAGCCTGTTATCCTGAAAACAAAAGCCCACTGCTCTAAAATACACCCTCTGGAGTTTGAGTTCAGTGACTGCCTGCTTTACTGCCCGCCAGACTTCATTAAGATATTGTTCAGTTTAATCATTATAAACATCTATTCCTTCTAAAAGATTAATAATGATTTCTTACAACTCATAAACAGATACTTTCTTATTCGGTGAACATTCTGTATTGATTTGAGTTTAATTTGGGACATCATCAGTGCAGTGTTGCTGTCAGAGAATGGAATATTTCTGCTCAACATGTTTCCTCCAACTCTGATGACATATGGTCATTTTATGATTTATTACAGTACGTTTATTACTGATTTGTCCTTTAAGACCCTTTCACAGGATTTTCATATTAAAATGTGTCAGATGGACACATTAAAAAGTCAGCTAGAGACTAAATCAGCAGACTCAAGGACTTTAAACATTAACAAACATTAATTTACGTTAGCCAAATACAGAAATCTGCTTGCTAGAGTCATTTTAGCTCACAGATTTAAGGTTGTCAGCTAGAATTGAGAAGCTGCTTTTGTTTACTTTTCTGTGGAATCAAAGACCTTGTGTTTCAAAAATTATTCCCATTTTCAATGATAAAACTAACACCGTTATCACTTTAAACTGTGTATGTGCAGTGTGAGAGCGGAAAGCTTGACGGGTGTAGCAAAAGTAGCAAAAGCAAATAAGGAGGGTGGGGCTTAGCGAAGGGTCAAATGACAATCTGGAACACTGAAGCCACTACGAGAAACTTTCATATCTTGCTGATTTTGAAGGCCCCTTTGGACAAAAGCAATAGTGTTTCCACCGTAATAACAACAAAATATAACGTCAAAAATAAAATGACCTGAATAATGATCCCCTCCTGCTTCTTTTTAACTGGCTAACTACTCACTGTAACTCTCCCTGGAAAAATGTAAACACAGGCTTGTTTCGTCAGATTTCAAGGATGGTGGTCTTGTTAACTCATGAAGGTCACATAGAGGCATCAGTAATAAATTGAGTGTTTCCCAACCAGTTAAAAACTCCTTGAAGCAGCGTAGTGTGAACTTCAAAATCATAAACTTGTTTTGAATGCAGATAAAACAAAGTTTATGGTTTTCTCTAGAGCTAAACTGATAATAATCCTCAGAGTTGCACTTTAGATGCTGCACTAATTGAGAAAGTTCCACAGTACAAATATTTAGACATCTGTATTGATTTTTTATGTAGCAACTTCGGTTGCAAATTAAGGATACAACCTGTATTTTTTATATTAGTGTAGGAGCAGGCCCTGTTTGCTATGTTATTTTAATAAACAGATTGTTCAAGCTTAAACGTCTAGATGTTGTCTAAGTTTATTACCAGCAAACCGTACAGTACCCATCATCATGTTTTGTATCAAAAGGTGGGCTGGCCCTCCCTCTCTGTTAGGCGAGATCAGCACTTTTATCTATTTATCTGTAAAGGACTACTCCCAAAATTACCACCTTATTTATCATCACTCCTGTGCCTCAGAGATTTTACTTATAAAACCTGTTCTCAGGACTGACTGCATATATTCCTGCAATAAATACTAATCTTGGAAAACCAGCCTTTACATATTTTCCTCTATTTGTCTGGAACAATTGACAAAGTAGATGGAAACTTGAAATGTTTTATTGATTTTAGGTGTGATTGTATTTATTTATTTCAATTCTTTTTATTCTGACGCCAAGGAAATAAAAAAAAAAGCGTCATTTGTAATTTGTTATCTATATGAAAGCATATTTAATTTATTTCATTATAATATTTGTGTCATTACATCATCTTATTTTTTTTTATTCTATTTTGTACTCAGGTCTCACTTAAATTAGATCTCAAACTCAGTTTGACTTCCTGATTAAATAAAGTATATATCACATTTGTTCCTCACCACAAGCAGCAGTGCTTTCACCATCACACAACACACACTCGAGCTAGTACCATGTCAAAAACACACACCACCCTCATGTCTCACAGAACGTCCTCCATTTTTTCCAGCTTATAAAGCACCTTAGAGTGCCCCCTGGTGAGCACCAAAGAAACAACAGCAAGTCCAGCAATTACTTCATATAATTTCAATATTATTTTTATTAGACACCCTCTTTTATACACATATACATATGCATACAAATATACAGTACATGACATGTTACATGTCCATATACAAATACTTACTCTATAATTATGTACCATCTTATTTGGATATTATTGGTCAAAATGTAAAATCTCACGTACAGTACATTATCTTGGACATTCTGGTGTTAGCATAGAACAATTAATTCATTCCAATAATGCAACAGGGAGGAGGACATTATGATCATGTGGTTACAGGAGGAAATCATGTCAAAAACATATAGAATATGAGCTTTTTTAGGTACAGTTCATACTTGGCATTGTTGAGACAACACATCAGCAGTGTATAGACCGGAGCACTTGATTTAGAAAGACAAAAACATCAACAGATTTTTGTTTTGTGAACAAGATACTGAAGCTCATGGATGTACTTGTCAGAGTGGTGATACTGTATGTGGCCCAGAAACAGATCATTTTGGGTTCCTGGTCATCCTGGTCCAGCATGAAGGTGACGGATGAATTGGATCGGTTGAAAGAGTTACTGGCAGATGTTCTGTGTTTCCTCTTGGACAGCTGCACTGTTGGAAGTAGTTTTGCATGCATGTACAGTATGTTTATGTTTGTGTTCGTGTTTGTGTGTGTGTGTGTGTGTGTCTGAGAGGTCAGTCAGAGCCAGATCTCCTCACTGCTTGTGCTGTTCACCTTATAGATATAGCCCACCATCGGATATCTGGCAAAACCTGGGAATCATCGGGGGAAAAGCATTCAGAAAGAGCACAAAAACAACATACTCACTGCCGGTCCTCTGTGCTGAATCTAAAGTATAAATAATGAAAAATGCAACAGTATCAGAGTGTATTTCCCTGACCTCTGGCGGCGTAGGCTAAAGACAGATCTTCCTCCTCCTCTTCCTCTTTCTTCTTCTCTCCCACACTGTTCTGCTGGGCGGCCTCTCGGGCTACAAGATGTGATGCAAGAAGGATGGACGACACAGAAGAATGCACAAGAGATAAAGATGAGTTTGAAGGGATAGTTTTTGGGGAGCACAGAGAGTACAGTTTATTATTTGTTTCTGCAAGTTAGATGAGAATATTAAAACCACTATAATGCCACTAAATAAGAGGCTAAAGAGTTACCACAAATTAAAGAGACTAACTAAACAGCCATTTTATGTGGCATTCATACCCTGTAGGACTTATGGATTGAATAACTTGAGATACTTGTAACAAGGCCTATGGCTGCAATTGATTCCATTTTACAGTGGAAGTTTGTTGGAAACCTTTGCGTTGGTATTTATTTCAGATTTCAGCATGCAAGGTAACCTAACGTAAGAGGCTAGAGGCTCCATTTTGCCAACCTTTAACACGGAGCTTTGATTGTGAAATATTTGTACTGACTGGTGTTTATTGACTGACTTGTGTTTTACGTGAACTAACCTCCAGACCTTTGCCATCTTGTAACCCAATAACGCAACAACTCAGCAATTCAGAAATCATTATATACATTAATATTTCTAAGTTGTTACATTTCTAAGTTAAGCTACATATTTTATATTATGCATATTCAGATGATAAAATCTATGTATTGTTCTACGCCTGTCCCCACCTACAGCTCCAGCCATCTGTGTATGAGATGAGGTTGTGTGAGACTTGTTACCTTTTCTCAAAGTGCTGAGGTCATTGAGCTGCATGTTGGAAGGCAGAGACATGTTCTCTCTGGGGATGTGAGTCTTATCAGCTTTCTCTGTCTTCAGATTGGCAGAGTCACTGTACAGGAGAGATTCCCAACTTGGATTAGATTTGTTATTGGTCAGCAGGATGGACATAAAGTATTCATAAGAGCATAAAGATGCTTCCATCAGTGTTTTCCTTCCAAACCAGTAATGATGCTGAGATGGAAATTATTAGATAAGATGTGGTATGGGTGTGTGTGCTGAAATATCAATGTGGCGAAGGAAGGTGGTTGCAGGAATTATGAAAGAAACACTGGGGTTGTCCAGCACAAGCCTTAACTATCAATTTCATCATCTTTTAGTGTTTAAAAAGTGTGAGGTGGTGAATCAGCATGACTGAATATGTGACAGTTTAAAGGAATAGTTCAAGATTTTGGGAAAATGTACTTATTTACTGTGTTGTTGAATGTTAATATGAGGCTACTCTGCCAGCAGCATGTTAGCTTAACTTAGCAAAAGGACTTGAAACAAGGGGAGAGAGCTAACCTGATTCTGTCCAAGAAGCACAGCTCTAAAACTCACAACATGACTCAAGGAGGTTGCTGGTAGGTAGATTCTGTTACCTTTTTACAAAGTCTCATATATGCTAAGCTAAGTTAAGCAGCCACTGGCTGTAGCTTCATATTTACAATGCAGACATGAGGGTGGTATTAAATAATTAACTTACAGCAAAAAAACAAACAAATGGATTTCTCAGAAAGTCAAAGTCAAATTTTGGGGCCACATTTTTGGTGGTGTAAATGTAAACAACAATTTTGTTTGTTGTTCACATTGTTTTGACACAAGTTAACACAGCCTCCCTAACTGTTGTTTTCCACTTTTTCCAGTGAATTGTGATGTGATGCTCTCTGAAGGCATTGCTTCCAGTGAAAAACAAACTACACTTCTCGGCTAGTTGAGCAAACTGGCAGCAGTACATTACATCCTTAGCCTGCTTCCATTCACTGCTAAATTTTTGTTGTGATGTTGTTTTTTCATAGTCCACCTTTGGTGTTTCTGGTTCTTCTGTACGCATCACATTAGCGGTTTGAGCATAGGCTTAGCAAAACCATACTGAAGTAGTCATAACATATTGGTAGCTAGTCAGAAAAAAGTACTGTTCTATGTTTTGAATGTTTGAGTGAAAGACGCAAAGGATTTGGAACATCTGTGGAAGTGTAACATTGTTTTGGGAAAGGCTCACAGAGTGGGGATAAAACTTGGCGGCCACAAGGGGCCACCTACATTGAATATTTGGTGACCAAATAGTCCATGTAGGTGTCAAACCCTGCTCCATGGAAAGTTTATGAGGTTGTCCTAACATGATGATAAACCTGTTATTTGTAGAGAATGTGAAATTTTCTCAACAAAATCAAAATATTTCACACATTGGACAGTCATTCAACTTAAAAGTTGCATTCACATGAATTCAGGAAGATGGTGGACAGAGGAAACCTGCTGGATGGAATGGGAAAAAACAAACAAGCAGTCGAAAACGCAAAATGTCATACACGTGACGCTATGTTGCTATGGTGACATTGTATGGTTTACAACAAGTGGAATAAAACACATTGAATGAAATTATTTTGTGTGTATTTTTTATGCTGTTTTCTCTAAATATTGTATTGCAAACTTAAACTTAATGTTAAACTCCCTTAAAAATGTAAGGCTATTCATCCATTTCCAAAATGGATAGTGAAAGGAGACCTGCGCTTTGTGTATCTTGTTTTATGCAACATGAAGTTGTAACATCTTGGTACGATTTTAAGCCCTGATCATATAAGTCTCAAGTGTTTTGCACCAAAATGATCTGCTTCTTGTTGTCCGAATCAGAGAAATATGATGCAATATTTTAAATGTGTGATTTTGAAGTAATCCAAAATTTATCAGATTAAATTACATTTTTTGAAATCCAATGGATTATGTTACTAATACAAAAATTGCCATGTAATTTGTATTGAGTAACTGATCCAACCCTGCCTACGGAGGCTGTCAAAACCGTGCAATAGGCCGCATCGAGGACCAAGGTTTAGTTTGTCTGCTGCCTACTGTATAAGCATGGCGGTGCAAAATGAGAGGACCCAAGCCCTCTGTTGATATAAACATCTCATTCCAAATAAAAACACAAAGATTCTTATTTTCAAGTGATTGTACACTGATGAAAACATACTTATGATTATTATAGTCCACTTCTGACATATCCTGCCATAAATCGTACACACTGGACCTTTAAGGTGGTCCACAAAAATATCCAAGGTGGTCTGGTTACTTAATTTACCTTTTCTTGGTCATCAGAATCTCCACTGGCTCATCTGTAACACAGTACAGAGATGTATTATACTGTTGTTTGAGTGTTTTATACTACAGTGCAGCTACAATGACAAATTCTTCAGCTGACTTCCTCACAAACACACTGTAGTCTCACCCAAGGACTTGCTCTTGTTTTTTTGCATGAGGCAAAGAACTATCAGACTGAGGATGAGGAGGGCCATGAAGGCCATGGCTCCCCCAGTCACTATTCCCAGCATGGGCACCTCCACACGTGACTGCAGGAACTCTGGGAACAGAATTGGAGAGAAAGTTAAAGGACATTTTGATGCTTATTTGCTTTCTTACCAAAAATTAGATGAGAAGATTTGATACCACTGTCATGTGTCTATGGCAAATATGAAGCTACAGCAGGACACAGTTTGCTTAGCATAAGAGAGGTTTATCGCTTTTGCCTTCTACCATCACTGACCTGCCAGTGTAAGGTTGCTCTGTGTCGTTCCCACACTGTTGCTGACGTTCAGCGTGACATTCCCTGATAAGCTACTAAGCAGGACCTTCAGCGTGTGATTGGTCAACCAGGGGTAGTTTCGTGAGTCCAGGATGAGGAAGTCAGAGGTGTTGGCCACCAGCTGGCCAGACTGGTCCACAAAGGTGATAGTGGCAGGCGGGTTGGACCGTACCAAGGCAAAGAGGACCAGGGAGAGGCCAGGTTCTGAGGTTTCACTGTAGTGGGCGTTCACCCTGAGGATTTCTGGCTGAACTAGGAGATAGAGAAGAGAAGCGACTCAACACTTTACTCATTGTATCAACAGAAAACAGCTAGCTCCACTTACAGTCCTCACTCACACTGGACATTGAGTGTCATCGTGGCATTGTAGCTCTCTCCTGTCCTCGGGTTTGATGCGACGCACACCAGCTCCCTGTCCCACTTCCTGGCCCGCAGAGAGAAGGTGGTGTTGTGATTGGTCCGTGGTCTCATGACCTCAGAATCTTCCTGCGATGTCATCACAAGGCGCTCGCGGTTGGGTGATGGCTCTCTCTGCCTCTCACCGTTCAGGTACCAGGTTAGCAAGGGAGGGGCACGGGGATCCCAGCCGTCTGATTGGCAGTTGAACCGGTGTGTCATGTTCTCCTGCAGTGTCATAGCTGCCCGGTGCCGTCCGTCAATTTTGGGGGCGGGCTCAATTGCACCTGTGAGTACAAGATTATTGCTGATGTAATAGGACTGTGTAGGCAACTTTTATCTAGCCTGACTAAAAAGGAAGCAAAAGTGTATTATTATTATTATTATTATCATTATTATTATTATTATTATCATTATGACATATAAATGAAATATGTAGAGGCTGCATTGACTGCTTTGGCTTGTTACAAAATACATCAATGTCACTGCCATATTGGTCCTGTTTTTTTTTTTTTTTTTTTTTGGGGGGGGGGATAACAAGAAACATAATGTTTACTTCTCAACCATTTTAAGAAAGTCACATTATATTCAAGGGTTTATGATCTATAAGAAGTAACTTACTCCACAAACATCATGTCTATGTATATATGTCTATGAACTACGCAATGTCTATCCAATTGCATCCAGAGGCATTTTGACCTGCAGCCGTTGATAATGCCTCTTGGAAATCGAAAATGAACTGAGAGATTCCAGACTAATTTGTATTTGCTAATTGGTGTATGAGACAGATAATTTTTGGTTAGGGTCTTTAAAGGTGATTTTCTGTGTTTATCTTCTTCAGATATTTAGTTTAAATAAACCTGCGTCTATCCAAAATGTTATCAGCTACAGTAGAACTCTCATTCTAGCCACTGCTACTTTTAAATGAAATTAACAACATTAAACATACCACGAAAAGTTTTTAACTGGTTATCAAATGGTCTCAATTAAATACTGATGCCTCTATATGACCTACGTAAGCAAACAAGACCATCAGCGAGAAGACTGGCTGTTGCTAAATAGTTATTCTTAATGCTTGCCATCAGCTCAGATTTTCATTGAAATCCGATCATATGCAGGCATTTTCCCAGGCAAAGTTACAGTGAGTAGTACGTTATCCAATTAAAAAGAAGCAGGAGGAGATTTTTATTTATTTTATTTTTGACACAATATTTTGTGGTTATTGCGGTGGAAACACTACATCTTTTGCCCACAAAAGCCTCCAGAAATCAACAAAACTTGAAAGTTCCTTGCTGTTGCTTTAACAATTAACATCCAGCTTGTTGTTCTCCAAAAGGAGACATTTTACCTGAAATTTAATGTTATTTTGATTCATTTTCAAGTTTGCTTGAAAATGAGTGCCACAACAGCCATGTTTATAACCCATTATCTACACCATCATTATTAAAATAGGTGCAGTGAAGCAATCTCAATTTTGTTTGAATTCCTATTAAGCAAAAGGAACAGGTCATGTATACTGTGTTACAGCTGCTGCTTGCCTTACCTGTCCAAGATAAGGCCAGTGTGTGAAGGAACACGACAGCAGAGCCAGCTGCCCACCTTCTCAGACACACACGCTCCATACTGGCCCGACGGAGCACCACACACACATACACATCTACCTGCTTGGAGAAGAAAGTAAATGGTGGCAATCACTTGTCCATAGTGAGGTTCTTATCACATGGAACCACCAGCAGTAATCTTAGAGACAGATGTCTCAAAACACAGGAACATAAAACCAAAAATATATCCATGGCTCAATTCCACTGAAGTTACGTGAAGATATAAGATTTAATTTAGAATTCTGGTGAATTCATGCTTTTAAGTACCAGTGTGTAGGATTTAGTGGCATCTAGCGGTGAGCTTGCAGACTGCAAAAGCCTCGCCTCACCCTCCCTTTCCAAGCATGTAGGGGAAGTGACGGGTTCAAAGCTAACTTCACAGTCTACCAGTCAAATGGCTAGTGAATATTAAAATTTGGTTTTTTGGGGCTGGTAAGTGAAGCAAATCGCGCAGCCACTTGCATATTTTACCAGCATTTGACTGGTGCTAATTTTTGTCCCTGCTACTACAAAAAGACAGACAAGTTGGATCTCAAAAAATTCTGACCTTGTACTAGAAAAAACACCATGGAACACCACTCAAAGTCTGGGTTCCTACTTGTGAACTCAAATCCATCTACCTTTGTATAAAAGTAATTCTTTGACATCACAATGGCCACACTGATGGAAGCCTAAAATAATACATAGGCTACTATCATATGGTAAATCCTGTTCAGTATGTAAATTGATGTCAACATACATGTTGCCAGTGTTATTAAAGGGAAAATTTCCACTTTTCATGTGGATGTCCAATCAGTGTTGATGGTAAATGTAGTCAATTGAAGCAATAAATTCTTCAGTATGCCCTATACTGACAAAAAACTAAGCTCCCCTTCTGCAAAATCAGTTGTTCTTCCTGCATCCTGTGATGTCACTGAATGTAAGGAAGAACTACAGGCGGTTTCAGCTTTTGTTTTTGTTTTTTTATCTCCGTCTCTTAGTTGCCAGGGGGCATGCTAGATGAGTATTTTTGTCACCAAACGCTATAAGTTAGGGAGGTAATAACATGGGGATGGTGCTGACAACACAGGCATGGGAATTGCAAGCTTTCCCACAAAACTCACTTTTCTTGGTCAATATTGCACACGCTGACAATTTTGTCATTTTATTGACTACATTTAACACCAACGCTGATTGGACATCCACATGAGAAAGCACAAAATTTCTGTAAGTGCTGTAAAATAAAACATATGATGGCATCTGTTACCTCACATCATTTCCCCCCCATCTGTGTCATTTATATATGAATGGAGGCTGTTCAACTGTGTGTGCACTTGCCAGAGAAACTCATCAGTTTGTCATGGTTAGCCATGTTTTTTTGTTTACTTTTGCCTTTGCACACCTGGAACCTTCTGACGTTGTCTGGAACACAGTCAAAATGCTGCATTCCATTTACCTCAGAGGTAAGAAGTTGGAGCTGGGAATGACATCATGTCTGAGCTGATGATGAGTTGCATTCCAGTACAACAAGTCAGAAAACCAAGATGGATGCCACCAGGAAAACCTTTCTTGTGCTTGCTCTTTCACTCTTACACAGCTAGCAACATGTACACAGATAGAAGTTGGACAGGACTGTTTGTATGACTGATCTAATGAGACACAAAACACAGATGTGCTATGAACAGCATATTACTCCAGCTGTTGGTAAGTGGAGCAGCTATCTTGGATTTTGAGGCCGGCATTGACAAGGTTCTTTTGACTTTACCAGTCGGAAATCCAATCCTTCAGGGAGCATCCAGTTGAAATTTCAGACTGAAAACTCAGAAACTCTAATTTCCCAGTTAAAATGGAACAGCAAGAGCTGGAGTTTGGTTTGTCCCAGTCTAGGCTACTGTAGAAACATGGGGGTGCAACATGGAGGACTCATTCCCTCTGTAGATAAAAACTGCTTATTCTAAGGTAACGAAAGCACAACTTATTTTCAGGTGATTGTACACTGATGAAATCCCCCTAAATCGTACACACTAGACCTCTAGAGACACATGGATTCTATTGGGTGAGAATGAGATGCAAGTCCAAAGAAGCAGACAGACCTACAGACCTAAATTAAACTTTAAATGCAACACAATAAAGACACAGCAGCATACAACACTGGGACACAAACAAAGAGCAAACGTGCCTGGCTCACTCACTTAATTCAGCTTTGATTTGCAGACTTACCCTATCACAACAAAGCAAAACATTCACAGGCCTGCTTGGATCGATGGCCATCATGCACACACACACGCACAGTAAATGTGGGGAGTGAGTAATGTCTAGTGCTTGCTTGAAATCTAGGTCACGTGATCGAAAGCAGGAACTGAGCCATCAAGGAAACACTCACAATAACACTGCATATTGAGACAACCAAGAACATTGTTTTTAACACATGCACACGTGACATTACAGCCCTCTGTCCTCAGGTTGAGGATGCTTGGATTGCACTTACAATCAGAGCAATAACATTACCCTCTTTGTCTAACATATATACTGCACATACTGCACTTTGTAAGGCTGCATGCAGGCATTCCAATGCAGATGTGTGTACTTGAATGCACACAGATAGCCCTCCACAACACACAGTATTACCTCAGCCCTTTCTGCAGACGCTGTTGTGATTCAGCCTGCTGGAGCTCCATGGCAGCAGAGGAGGAGAGGAGGGAGAGTGAAGGAAGGTGATAACAGCGAGGAGATGAGAGGCAGCCCTCCCTGACTCAGTTGCTTTCCCATCTGCGTACACTCATACACTCTCTCTCTCTCTCACACACACACACACGGCTCTCTGCAGGGTACGGCAGCTCCAGTAGCAGTGTTCAGTAGCTGGCAGTGGCTGGCAGGGGCTGGCTGACGCAGGCAGTCACGCTGCCGCCGCTCTGAGGACGAGAGAGAGTGGGAAGGGAAGGGAGGAGGAGACAAGGGGGAGGAGGGGGAAGAGAAAAGGAGCAGGCAGCAGAGATGGATAGAAAGAGGGAGAGAGGAGAGAATAAAGAAAGGGAGCAGAGGATGCAGAAAGAGACAAGAAGAGTGGGCACAGAGTCGTGAGAGAAGCCAATGTGGGAGAGGAGAGGAGAGGAGAGGAGAGGAGAGGAGAGGAGAGGAGAGGAGGATGTACAAGCTAGAAAACAATAGAAGGAGCTCTGTGCAAACGCATCAATCTTTACCAGTCTACTGGGTGATTGAACAAGGAGCTGTGGTGGATAGAGAAGAGTAAACTGTCAGTTCAGAGGGATAAACACATCTCTTCCTGCCATCCATCATTCCTGTCCATCAGCAGGCATGTTAAAGTAACTGCTGCTATACAAAGGCAGGCACTCCACATGGCTCACAGTGTCGGAGTTCAATTACTTCAGACTGAAAAGCCTCTGCAGTGCAGCTGTGCAGCCCTGAGCAGTAGCATGCAGAGCACTGCAGACAAAAGAAGTTACCTATAGAGTAGGTATATTTCCTGCACTAATGCCAAGAATCAAGCTTAACAGTTAACAGTTAACCCCAAAATCAAAAACGCATATTTTTCCTCTGGCCCTGGGCAAAATACAGCCCAGAAGCCAGATCTGGCCTACAGAGAGGTTCCATGTGGCCCATCAAAGCCATCATGACCACTTAGAAATATTGCAATTACAATCTATAAAGAAGAGTCAATACCATTTTGCTTACAGTTAAACAGTTACTGGGCCTGTATTCTGAAAAGGGTCAGTGCTTTGTTCATTGGTAATGATGTTAAAGAACTGTATTTTTTTTTACATTAAACTCTTACTTTATTCTCTTAATGCCATACATCCATGTTATTTACATAGTTCTTCTACTGTCGCTGCTACTCTTACTGCAAGTATCCAGCATGCATGACAAACTGTAAAAAAGGTTTTGGACCCTACCAAAAAAAAAAAAAAAAAAAAAAAATTAGCCCACAATTCATCACATAGCAATTCAGTAAGGCTGGCTAACAAAAGAAGTGCATCACTGTGTTAGCGTATGTGTGTTAGTGTATTAGGTCATGGACACCTACATGCTGTTGTGGCTGATATAACTGACTATTCTATTATTAGAGATTCAGCCATTATATGGACCTTATATGACATTTGTGTCTCCTGTTAATGTTTACATCCTGCACTGTTGCGAGCACAAGCCTTCTTTTGATTTTGGGGTGAAATGTCCCTTTAAATTGCTCTTCAGGAAATACTGACATTTTCATTTTTATCCCATTTCCTCGTCATAAAAATCACTGGGTTTTCTTTTGGGTCTTTGAAGAAGAAGCCTATTTTTCCCCTGAGGAAACTCTGCCTGGAAAACATGTTTTGATGGGAAGTTCAAAAAGCAAATACTGTGTATCCTTTTCCTTCAATCATCAGTGGAACAAGGTCAGCAGAAGGTGAGGACATATCTAGGCTTCATGAGCTGATGAAACAAGCTGCATATTTAAGACACTTTATGCACAGTATTGCATTGCTAAATGTAAACAGATACAGAAAACACAACCAGAATTGGTTGGTGTTACACACAAACTTCAGTGTGTGTGTGTGTGTGTGTGTGTGTGTGTGTGTGTGTGTGCATTCTTTGTAGCTAATGTGGCTTCCTTTCAGTGTGTAATTGAAAAGTGAATGGTTTCCCTTTACTAAACATAGCAGGACTTACCAGAGTTAAAGGACCATTTTACGATTGCTATAACCCATCTACAACACATTTATCTCTGCACACTATAAAACCCCAGCTACAGTAATGTGAAATTAGGAAATCATTTGCATCTTCAAAGATTTAGAAATACTTGATGCCATTTTGCCATCAGATACAGGGAAACTCAGTTGTGGAATAAAAACTATTACATTACAACTTGAGCCAGACAGGCAATGTCAGCTGATATAACTGCAGATTTATTGACATCACTGCATATTATTTTGGCCAGTAAGGACCAAGAAATTGCACTACAGAAATACCCATGTAGGTTTGTGGTAATTCAGAAAGAAGTGACACCATTACATAGTCTGTCCACCAGAGAGCACTAAGTTCAGTGTTGCTCAGTATTTTATATCATTATCGCTTTTTTAGAAACTTTGAATTTCTGAAATATCGTATCAGCCTAAAAAAAATCCAGTATTGTTCCGTCTCACAAACAACTGAATCCATTTAATGAGAAAAAATATCTAAATTCTCAATATTGCTACCTTCTCTCTCATCGTATATTTTCTAGCATATGAATATTATGCATGTTAGCAATTCACAGTGTACTCTTCAATCCAGGCATGAAAAGTGATTACGGGTGAAAAAGGTGAGAATGATGTGTTAACAGAGAAAATCAGAGAAATACCTGCAAAACCAGGCAGCCAGAAATAAAAAAAACAAACAAAAACAAAACCGCAAATGCAAATTGATGATAACTTTTAGAATCACAAGATTTAGCAAAATAAAGTGCTAAATAATAGGCTATACATAACATGTATTCATCATTTGCTGCGAGAGCGGAGAGACTGAAACTTAGTTTAACTTTACATTACATCCAGATCACTGTTTCACTGTTTTTGTAAACGACTAGTTAGCTTGCAAGCACTTCGTTCTTACCTCGTTTTCCGACTAGCATGTATTTTTGCGTGACAGTTACCGCACGAGATACTGGGTTATACTACAATAACAAACCTGTTCCCAAGAAGCTGTACAACCTTACCTGATTCTGCAGCAGGTGGTCAAGTTCCCCCCCAACATGCTACTACAAGAAGATGATTATGACAGCATGTTTGCACACACTTGTTATCAAACTGCTTTTAATTTCAAATACAGCTCCAAAACAGTGCACTGTATCATGGCTAAGGTGCAGCCACTCACTAACTTGCTTTCTTTTGCGCACCTTCATGCTCTTTTGTGCGCACAATAAGAATTTCTCCTGCGCACTTTTCACCTTTCTTCTCGTGCACAATAACTTGCGCACCGTCAAACTCTCTCGCCTGCACAATTATAATTCTTTTTCTCGTGAGCACCTTCATCTTCTCTCGCGTGCACAATAACTTAGTTTCTGTGAACCGTCGAACTCGCTCATTGAAACAATAACAACTCAGTGTTTCTTGCACCCTCAATCTCTCTTGCATGCGCAATAACTCAGTTTCTTGTGCGCTCCTTAAACCTCCCTTGTGGGCACAAAACTATTTCACTTCTGCACCTTCAGCTTGTTTCCTGTGCAAAAGGTGGACTCTAAACTCTTACTCTATTGTGTGGTAATTTTGCTTATTGAAGTGCACTTATAGCTGCATTATCATTCTAGAAGGAGTTGTCAGTCGATTAATCAAAAAGTAATTTGACAGAAAATTGATCGTGCATTGATTAATCAGTCATTTCAAGCAAAAATTACGTGTCCTTGTTCGAGCTTCTTGGGTCTAAGAATTTGCTGTATTTCTTTGTCTTAGCAATCTCAGTATCTTCACATTACAGTCTCTGTGATATATGTTTTGCAAACTGATTTTCAGTCTGGCATGACCTAAATCAACGGCTGCCTCAAAGGTGGGGGAAAGGGGTGTAAAACGTTCAAATAAAAAATGAATTAAAAGGGAGACTTGGCCAGCAGTGCAAGAGCTTGTAAAGCTCCATCATGAATCAAAACAGACATGTAGCAGGTAACACAAAGACCCACAAGTCATAACCTTTTTAAATTATTTCTTTATTTATATATATTTATTTATTCATCTCAGTTTGGTTGATATTCTTTTTAATCATTGTTGTTGCACTTTAGTATTTTTGTACTCAACAGAAATGAACATAAAAACAAAAAAAAAAAGACGAAATGAACCAATAGAAAACAAAATGAACCTAAGAAACGGGAGTAGAGCAGAGAGCTGGCTTGCTGAGCAGGGAGGCTGGGATGAAGAAAAAACAGAGGGGGGTGGAAGGAAGAAAAAAAGGGAAGAAGGGTTAGTCTGATCAGGCAGAAGATGTGTGTGAAACAGCGCTCTGAATCATCTGCAGTGCTTTCCATTCACTTGAGCTGTCCCTTCCTGTGTGCCTCTGCTCTTCCCCCCACCCCCCCACACACAGATCTGAAACAACAGCTATGGTACATGGTCACAATGTTGGACAAAGTGGAGCCTCTGATCTTAATTTTAGAGTTTCTATCCTGCCATGGGACAGGAGACAATCCGATGTTTTCCATCCCAGCCGTTTCCTTTCCAGTTCCCGACAAGTACTTCATTTCTTTCTCTTCCAGATCTCAGTTTTGGCTTGGTGTAAACAATGAAAGAAAACAGGAGGGCAGATCTGAAAGAGGCATGAATGAGAGCTGAATGGAATGGAAACAGGCTTCTTCTGCCGGATGAGACTCGTGGGAAGAAACAGAAAAGAGTTAATTTCATGAATCCATCCCACTTCACTGTTACTCCTGCATTGCACTCTTATTTTACTGCTAAGGCTATTCCCACCTGCTCTGACAAAGAGTGAAAGCTGGTAAACAGGAAGTGACACGGTGCAGATGGAAAGCACAGGCGTTGCATGACACCATCTACAGCTCTCAGATGTATGTAGCATACGAAAAGTCAACCGTGCAGCCAGCTATTGTGAAATCTGGCCAGTTTAAACACATACAAGTGGCGCTTTAATGTTTGCACCACAGTCTCTTGCTAGCCCAATATAGACTCAGTATCCAAGGGTATTGTATACGGGAGGATAGATAGAGGTCAAACAACAAAATTAAAATAGAAAAAAGGGAGGAAAAGGGGGTGGGGTTAAATCTTCTGCTGTGGTCCCCAGTGTGCTGTAGCCTCCATCTGGCTGTGCCCAAGCCTGACCCGGCTCAGGGCACAGACGTTGGTAGACATGTTTAAGGTGGGCACACCATGCCCCATTCTGACCACAAGTCCAATTCATACAGTTCATTCCTATGGTCACCTCCAGAAATGTTTCCCTTTTATGGTTTGGAGGTACATCCAGGTGTATCCGACTGCAACAACATCCATTAACTGTTCATGAAACGCAGCCTCCCATCTTCCCTTCCAGGAGAACAAATCGAGGCCGAAATGAGACAAGTTTTAAGAAAACCAAAAGAGGGGAGACAGGGGTTGAGTAATAGTAGTTGTAGTTTCTTCCCTGGTCATAGTGACAAGGTTAGTTTGACAGGAGGGTCCATGTCCGTAAGGCGTCGTCCGATCAGAAGCCGATGTAGTAAAAGACGGTGGGAGGATCACAGCAGATAGGCAGGGCAGCAGGAAAAAGAAGTGGGTTTGTCCGTCTCCACACTTGTGATGCTTAAGGATGATATGTCAGCTATTTTACAAGTTATTCCCTCGTTTTTTGTCTTTTTTTTTTTTAAGAGTGTCAAGTCTCTGTAGCACCCGAACCAACCCAGACAAAGCCCAAAGCCTGACCCTGTATAGCCTGCCACAACTACCCCATTATAACAGAAAACAGGCCAAACATCAACAAGAATGACAGTCACAACAACATCGATTGAAATGATACTTTAAAAAGCAACACAAAATAATTACTCTCCTCTTATTCAAGTGTCTCGATATAATAATATTAAAACAAATAAGAACAATCTTTTTTACGACACAGAAAGAGCACTGTCTCTCTTCTCTGTCTTCTTTTGGCTAGAAATCTCAAAATTCATAAAACAAAACAAAACAAAAAAACAAAACAAAAAAGAAAACATTTTGAGGACATCCAAAAATACAAATGATAAACAATATCAATATAAAAAAGCCTCCCCAGCAACATCTAAAAACAACAACAAAAAAAAGTAACAAAAAAGAAAGGATTTGATACAGAAATTGCAATAGCGTTCTATACATGGCATCACTGTACAAGGAAAGGAGCAAATGTCTGGTAAAACTACCCACAATGCAATACACTGTCACTGACACGGGAAAGGAGGATGGAGAAAAGGGGGTAACACAAGGTGGGGAAAGTTGGGGCTGTGGGAGGTGGGGAGGGTGGAGTTGAAAAGCAGGGGAACAGCATGACAGAGCGAGGAACAGCGAGGAGGGGTGGAAACAGACAGAGAAAGGATAGCTTGAACCGAAAGTGCAGAATTACTTAAGTAATCAAAGAACAATGTTGTCTTCCTTGCAACACAGAACTGTTTTTCCTTTAATAATAATAATAATAATAATAATAATAATAATAATAATGATAATAATAATATTCATTATAATAAAACCTCTTTTACAGAAAACAGTAATAACAATAAGATTAACAATATTGACCATAATGCCTACATGGACATTAGCCGTAAAAATGAATTTTAAAATGAAATTTAAAACAAAGAAAATGAATGCCAGAACAAGAAAGAAAAAAACAAAAAAAAACAATGAGAGAGCTGGTTTGTCCTGTGCGATGTCACTGAGCTCCATCTTTGGAGAGAGCGGTTTTGTTGCCCAGTTGGAGCCTGAACCAAAACACCCACCACCCGGCCGAAAAGGGAAGGGGGCCGCCGCTGCTGAGACTTCAGCCCGCTCCGGAATGATCTGCTGTGGGACAGCGGGAGGGGGGAGAGACGGAGGAGCAGACTGAACCTCGTAGACACCATTCCCCTCCGCTCACCCCTTCTTCTCAGTCATGCATGCACACACACACACACACACACACACACACACGCACGCGCACACACACACACACACACACACACACACACACACACACACTCACACTTAATGTGAATACTTTGGGTTTGTGGCAGCAGTGTGTATGTTTCTTTGTGTAACTGGACTCTTTGCAAGTATGACGTATCGATGCGTTGGCCGATGAGGCACATAATGAACTATGCCAACAGTTGATAGAAGACGAAGGGTGAAAGGGGAGGATTAGGTTGGGGCAGCAGGTGGGCGTGGTGGAGGACTGGAGTGGGCCAGGTTTCTTGAGGGAGGAGGTGAGGGGGTCGAGTCGAAAGAGGGAAAAGTGGATCCCCAATCTGCCCATGAAGGGAGGTGAAAAGAGGAGACAACCTGCGGCAATGAATGCTGGATGTCTGTGCAGAAAAATGCTGGCACTTTGACTTTTTGAACCCCAAGGCCCCACCTGTGACCCCCCCACCCTTCTAATGTCAACACCCACCCATGGTAACCCCCCTCTCTCGTGCACACTGCCCTCCCAGGGACAGATGGAGACAGACAGATGGACGTAGAGCGCCCCCGCTTGGGCAGACGACGGTGGTTTGGCGTGATGCTGCTCAACTCAAGTCAACACAACTCAGGATGGCTGATATGGACTGCTGTACACAGGATACACCCCATCCTAAAAGAAGACGGATGCAAAGAAGAAAAAGTGAATGTCTGGGAACCCTGATGATGTTATCAGGGTTATCTTGGCTTGGGCTTTAAGCCCACATTAAGTGTACATATTTTTAACAGAAATCTAAAGGGGAGTCTAATGAAAGAGTCGTATTATGGTGCGGTCAAAGCCTCAACCAGTAGCCAAGATGTGTGTGCATCGTGGCCACTCTTGTTAATTAACGCATGTGTGACCGCAGCCTTCGAAGAAATGCAGGATCCAGCCTTGATGGAGTTTAACTGATATCAGAGACAAAACTCAGGATATCTTAGATTCTGCTGCTTTGATAGTGACCATCCTTTGTTTTTTTAGTTTTTTGAAAGTCCCTTTATGTAAGGGTGCTTTTTCACCTAATCTGTTTGGTTCAGTTACCATTGTCATTACTGTCCAAGACCTCTCGTTTTTGTTCTGTCTTTACCTGTTAAGTCATTATTTATAACATGCGGTTGATTTGAAGTCTAATAACAATACAATACTAATACTAAGAGCTCTTTGTGACACAAAAGGACATACATATATATATATCTGAAGCATTACAATGCTGCATGAACTTATGAACTCCTGAGTCACCAGAACTGATTTCCCCACATGGGTCTAGATGATACACTTAAGATGCAGGATAACAAATGCCAAAATTGTCCAGTCAACAAGTTATCTGTCAGTCTGTAAAACTGTGTAAATGTGTACCTGTGCTAGACCCCAGCCTGCTCCATGCTGTACTGCAGGTCAGGGGGCTTGTAGCTGAGGAGCATGTCACTGGTGCAAGAGGAGGGGTAGCAGGCCGCCGCATGGAGTTCCCCTTCAACGTCACACACTGTATGAGAAACACATCTTTCACTGATATGGACAAAGAAAATCCACACATTGTTTCAAGAGTATTTGAAGGCAGGTGAATGATACGTCTCCTACTGACCAGACTCTTCCCGCTGGTGCAGCTGCTGGCTTCCTGTCAGTGATGTCTGGCTGAGAATGTCCGACATGCGAGCAGAGCTTAGTGCCTTCCCGGCCAACAGGCTCATCCCAGACATGGGGTCTGCCTGATCCTGAACAGAAAGTGAACAGTTTGAGACAGAGAAAATAATCTACTGACACTTAATGAACAGCTATGGTGAGTCAGAACTTCATTTGGATGATCAGATAAGCTGATAGTTTGTTGATGCCCCCCAAAAAATCTAAATGATTTTGACTTCTATGCTCATTCAGTCATGCAAACATCAGTCATGCTGGTTGGCACGTCTGCAGTTAGGTGAAGCAGAGAGGAGTACCTGCATGGAAGCTAAGCAATATACTGCTATGGACAGGGTCAGCAGCAAAAGGTACTTTAGCCACTTAAAAAAGTGTAGGCTCTATTTAGAATATTTTCACCACTTTACCTGGCCACCAGACAGCCTTTCTGACTAGAAACTGCTGTTATGTAAGCCGAATGTCACTCTCTCAAACCCACCAGACTCCACTGGTGAAATCAGTCATTTTACCTTGCAGAACACAAGAGTTGCTGGTCTGCCATTTCTTCGATCAGTTAGTTTGTTGTGTTTTTTGACTTTTGTGTTTTAAAAGGATAGTTTGAATTCAATTAAGTCACACAAAGACATAAACAAACAAACTGATCAACGCAGCAGTAAACCAGCAAATCAAATGACTGATTTCTCCAATCTCTCTCTATTCGGCAAAAAAGGCTGTCAAAGAGCAAAGTAAAGCTGTGAAAATATTCAAAATATAGTGTACACTTAACTTAATATTGATTTTTTTTGGTAGGGGTCAGCAGACTTTACTCTCAAAAAAGTCCTTTTTGGCCTAAAAAGAAAAAGAAATCTGCCTGGAGCCACAGCTATTAAACTCTCCATTTTCCTTTTGGATTTGGCATAGCTAGTTGAGGGAGACTCACACAGGCGAGGAAAGGTGCTGAGCCTTAGACATAGCCTAAGACACACATTTTAGTTGACGAAATATTAAAACACTTACCTACAGCAATGATGAATGAATTTTAAAATACATTTTTAAAAAAGGTTATTCATTTCCAGATATTTTTTTTTTAAGTCAAAATCACAGGGACTCACTGGAGAGGGGCAGGTTGCTGACCCCTGGGCTAAAATACTGTTTGTTGCTGACCCTGTCAACAACACTATATGGCTTAGCTTCCATGATGGTGCCCCTCTCTGCTTCTCCAAACTGTACCAACCGGTATCAACTGTCTGGTAATACAGTGACAATCAATGAGTATGCTATAACTATCCCTTTAACGTGCCATGCAAATGTGAGACTGTTCCTGCCATCCAGTTTGCATGGTATCACACTTGCAGTACATCGAAAAAGCCTAGTCTGATGAGTCATTTGTCACGCTGCAGGGCTTCTCATAACAAAGTGTGATCAGTGTGCTCTGTAGAAACTAGCAGTGAGGTTTCACTCACATAGGCATCGTCACAGGTCTGGATGGTGTGGTGGCGCTGTAGTTGTCCACGGGACCTATAGGCGTCACCCTGGGGAGCTCGCGAATACCCCACGCCATTATGATCAGGCACCTCCATGGCCTGCCCTGGGGGCCTGCACTCCACATGCTCAGGTTCTGACAGAATAGAGTATATGTAGATACATATATATATATATGTATACTGATAAGACTTTGTGAGGATTTTTTCCAAGAAAAGTAAAAGGATGAACAGCTCTGGTGCGACTCTTAACGTCTGTGAACTTTTGATGTACATAAGTAACACAAAGATGAAAGTAAACAAAAATATTTCAGTAAGTCAGGTCAGATACTGGACTCAAAACCTTTCTTGCCAGTTGTACAGCAGCTGTGTAAACAGGCCTTACCTCTAGCTGCTGGAGCACTCCTTATGAAGCCACCATGCCTGTGTGTAGGGGAGCTGTAGGGCGGGGTGCCTCCTCGGGGAGGCCCCAGGAGCTCATGAGCTTCACCTGCCTTGGCCAGCAGGCCCTCGTGTGGGTGGTGGTAGCCAGCTGGCACCTCGTCCTCCTCCATGCTCTCTGAGTGAGGTAAGCTGGGGCAGGGTGCCTGGGGCGGGTGCTGCTGTGGCTGTACCTCAGGGGGTCGAATCTGGAGGAGGTGGTGGTAGTGTTGGCCTCCGGAGGCACCCTGTGGTGTCGGTGGCTCCAAGCTCTCACCCTGGCTCAGCTGGCGGAGGAGCAGCATCTCTCCATACTCTTGGGGTGCACCACTGGGTGGCGTGGGGGGCGCTTGGCATGGCCGGGGGCTCTGCCTTTTCAGCAGGGCAGCCAGGTCCTGGGGGGGCAGCCTGGGGTCGGCGTGGCCTGTTAAAGAGTGGCGGGGGGACAGGAGGCCCTGCAAGGTGGGAGTAACATGTTGCTGTGGGGGGCGGTAGTCCAAAGGAGTTGGGGAGAGCAGGGCCTGCTGTAGTGTAGAGGGGGTGCCGTAGCTGCTGGTCCCCACCACCCCGCTCTGGTAACCCTCCAGGCCAGGGACTTTTAGGGAGGCTCCCTGCAGGTAGGGGCTGTAGGAGCCCACCACTCCAGAGGCGCCCCGGGAGGCGGCGTCACCAGAGAAGAGGTGAGGATTGAACTGAGCCTGGTCGTAGCCTGATGTGAAGCGGCCAAGGCTGCGACTGGAGAGAAAGAGGGAACGCAGAGGATAATAAGCTATCTGTTGTCTAACAACATGCTCCCAGTCCTCTCTACACGGTGCAAATACATCACTGAGTGTTCAACAATCTACAGAAGACCTTCATCAAATCACCCCACACAGGCAGCCTAGCAAACACTTCACAGGTCGAGTCCAGGTTCAAGTATTCACTGAGAGGTGTTAAGGATATTTCCAAAGGATAAATTTGATTGTTAGACCTTCTCTCAGTGAAGGCAGTCCTGACTCCAGGGGGACTCTTCATAGGGATGATGATGTCAGGGGTCACAGGATGACTGATCTCCTACTCTACATGTACTCAACAAAAATATTAACTCAACACTTTTGTTTTGACTCCCATTTTTCATGAGTTGATGGATGTCAGACTTCTTCTAAGCACACAAAAGGTTTGTTCACAAATTGGTTAAAATCCATGTTAGTGAGAAATTGTCCGTTGCCAAGATAATCCATCCACCTGACAGAGGACAGGATGACCGATACGGATTTCTGCAGTCTTCATTCTGTCTAAATTTCACTCAGTGTTTTGACATCAGGAATATGATTTGTTTTATTGACATTTTAGATTTGTTTCCAGTGAGATATTATTAAGTTTAAAAAGCGACTCTGCTGTTCTAAACATTACTGTTGCAGCTTTGGAAACAACTTAACTTATAAAAAAAAAATATTCAATTCTTATTCTATTCTGCATATATTTAAAAAATTTTACATAAAAAAAAGACAACAACAATTATTTGTAATTGGTAATGAAAAAGAACTGAAAGAAGTGCCGATAAAGGTCTAGATCAAAACCAGTAATGGTAAGAGTAGCAGTATGCAGTAAATATTGTGCAGCTAAAAAGTACATAATCTGCATGTGATAAAGCAATGTACAAGGCATCTAATACAAGGTCTGTAACATGGGGACACTGAAACTTAAATGTTGCTCAATGTGAACTTAATATCCAAGATTTATTTGTTACTAAGTGTTGTCACTATGATAGTAACTTTATATTTTTGTCAAACTGAATTTGTTAAGCTCAATCTTCATTGGTTGGGCTGGTTAGGTTTAGGCATCAGGAGTGATTGGTTAGGGTAAGAATATCAGGGTAAGCCAATCAAGAGTGACTTTGACTTTGTCCTCCTGGGAAAAGAAACTAATCTGTAGCCCAATGTGAAATAGCTATAGTACAGTGCCTCAACAAAAACAAAAGTGCTGCGTTTATATTTTTGTTGAGCGTACTTCCAAAACATTTATATCCAACCACTCACCCAGCTACACTGAGGCAGAGAATTTGAGGTCATCTCAGCATTGTCGACGGGGGACTAAAATTAATTTTCAGTACTTTTAACAAAGCTCTGCTCTCTCACACATTAAATCTTTGACCTGACCAGCAGTGTTACTGTCTGAAGTTTCAAAATACAATTTGTAGAAAATCAGTGGACATGGCAGAAATGTCAAACACAAACAAAATGGTGAGAAAGATACAATTGTGAACATAAAAATATGACCAACATGAAACAGCATGAAGGTGTCTGGTGTGAGTGGCGTTGTGAAATCATGGAGAGTGATACAACAAAAATGAAAATAAAACATGGAAAAAGACACAGAAAGTCCACTGGTATTGGTTTGGTTGCCATCAGGGGACGTGGTGACAGGATGGGTGGGGTCACCTGTGCGATTCGGCGTTGTCTGCGCTCAGCTGCTTCCCAAGGACTCTGTGTCCCCCTGGCGTGGACAAAAAGCTGCCCTGTCTCTGCGCCCCACCTCCCAACTCCACTTCCTGAACCTGAATGGTCACCTGTACAAACAGTCACAGTCAGATTGTTAAAAAATAAAACATGTAACCATCAGCAGAGAAAAAAATGACAAAAACTGAATTTCAATGGCTCTTTGCAGTCACCTGCTGTTGCTGAGGTACACCCGGTGCCAATGGGACAGTGGGACGAGCAGATGCTGCTTGTTGATTGGTTGGTAGAGAGACTCGTGGCAGGCCTGTGGGAGGTGGGCTGCCACTCTGGCCCTGATACAGCGCTGGAGTACCATGCTGGTACTGCACTGACGACGGACCCCCTATGAGAGGAGAGGAGAGGAAAACGAGGGAATAATTAAGTTTTGCTAATAAACAGAAGCTTTAACTTGAGCCAGCTCAGAGCATTGCACAGACTGATTCTTGAACTCTTGCTTATTTGTCTTTAAGTTACTAGAGTGTTATTTTTGACAAGAATGTTTAATTTAGTTTTAGTCTTACACTGTTTTAAGCATATATATGTTTTTTTTAAACACAGCTAAACCCACTAAAATAGGCAATTAACCCTTTTCCTTTTGCCAGTAGACAAGTCTAAATCTCTGTGGTCTGAAGTTAAGTTCCTCTCCCGTTTCCCTGTTTCTAAGATAGACAAAAGAAACAGAGAGAGTTTAATTATTGTGGTAAATGAATTAAAGCAGTAATATTGTGACTTAAATTGTCAGTGACTTCTGCACCAGTAATGACAGCAGAAACAAATAGGGAATGAACCGACTAACATCAGCGTGACAAGCTGGCATCAACTTGTGTTATCTACTCCACCTGTCTCTCCCTCTGATCCACTTCACTTCAAAAACAGAAAGAGCTTTTTTTTGGCCTAGCGGAGGTGCCCACTGGCCTGGTGGCCAGCCTGTATAATTATAGGGGAAACACTGTTTTGTCTGTCTTAGGTTTCAATAGTTTAGTTGGTCTTGGTTCTATTTGTTCTATTTAAGCTTGCTTGGATGTGTGCCAACTGAGTGTCTATGACTACTTTTCAACTTTTATTTTTCCTGACAGGCATCATAACTAATGATCTTTTTACAATAAGTAAATACAATCAGTTGTTATCTGAACACAATAATTAATCACAAGTTATTGTGCTCTCGCTGACCGAAATGTTTACTCACCTGCTGCCCCTGGTCGCACATGAAAAAACATCAGCATAAACTACGCCTGTACAGCAGTTATTCATAATACAATGCCAAAAATGAGCGTACGTCAGATGTCACTGTTTGTGTACAGATGACAAAAGCCAGTGAGGAAGCCTGAAGTCTAGTATAAATTTCAAAAAATAAATAAAAATGTAATAAATGAACTGTCACCTAAACAGCAAGAGCAGATCTAAGGCTAAGATGTGAATGCACAGTCAAAATTGAGCTCTGAATAACCAAAGATTATGAGCAGATTCTTAAAATCCCAAGTTAAAAAAGCCACTGCATCTACATCAGTTACAAGATAAGAAGCATTTAAGCACCCCAGCAACGGTATTACTAACCATGCCCTTGCATTATGCCTGCAGAGCCAGGCGGAGGGCTCTGGTTGGGCTGTCTGAAGAGGTGGTTGCTGGGATGTGTTGGCGGAGGGCTGGAGGGCTGGATACGCAACCTGAGGGAGGACAGGACAGAGTAGGAGAGGAGAAGAGAGAGAAACGACAATGATGTAACACTTCAGTCGATAGCACTGCACCACAGTATCAAGTTCATTGTTCACCGTTCAATAGCTGATGAGTAATGCGTGTGTGCGTGTCTGTGCATGTGCGTGTGTGTGCGATCACCTCTGGAGCTGGTGGGTTAGGTGACTGGGCTGGCTCTCTCCATGGCCTAAAGACAGACCCTGTAGGTAAAGAGGAATTACGTTTGACTCAAAGCTTCAATATAATGATTTCTTGATATCTTTATGACTATGTGATGCTGGCTGGATGAGATTATATAAATGCTAATACAAAGTGTGTGTCCCAAAGAAAGGATGATGCGACAAATCAAAAATCATTCATCAAAAATTAACCAAATCAAAAGTACTTTTGTTAAACCACACCTGAGGCTTTTGCATAGTAGCTTAAAGTGCACTGTAACTTTTATTTTCCTCTTTCATCTTATTTTTTTTATTCCCTATGTAACTTTTTAAAAATTGTGTTCAAATGTCATTTTATATTGCTTTATGTTCCTTTTACATTTTTTGTTTTATGTAAAGCACTCTGAATCACCTTGTTGTTGAAATGCACTATACAAATAAACTTGCCTTGCTTTGCCTTGTCTGAATAATGCAAGACTGATGAAAAGCTGCCATAAGCTTTTACAAAGCAATGCAAGTATGATTGCAAGGTTTACGAGGTCAAGTAACGCACAGACAAACGATTATTAAGTGTTACAAGCACTGCAGCGTTTTCTCGAGCCACCATGGATGGATTTGGCCTGTAATGACATCTTTATGACAGCTATTTGACAGGTTCAAATACCTGGATTTGCTGGTGGAGGATTTGTTGCTCTTGCTGGTAGAGGACATGCTGTTGCTGGGTGTGCTCCAGGAATCGCTCATCCTGCTGGGCAGCATACATTTTCTGGAGCTGCTCACACTCCTATTGGAAACACAGACAAGGACCCCAAATTGGAGATGAAACGGTATGAAAATTTCATATCATGATTATAGTGAAGAAAATTATCTTGGTTACCATTACTATCAGTTTTTTTTTTTATAATGTGCTGAAAATGTTCAAAAAGTACTACACTATAATAATTTTACAAAGTTTTTGTTTTTTTATTGAAAACCTTCCAACTATTTGAAATGGCACGATGTCCTTTGCACTGTCACCAGTACCTTACAGCTGTGTTAAATTATTTAACTATATACATACACCTAAAATTATTATTTTACTTCTTCATAAGATCTGATGTTATCATGCTATAAACAACCTAAATTATGTAAAGTAATTCATGGCAATGCGTTGCATCTAGAAAAATAGTCAACATTTGATCAAACAATGGCTCAAATTTTGTAAAGTAAACATATATCAGCTGTAAGTGGTAATATGTAACATTTCTATTCCACCGTTCACAGTATTTTTAAGAAATCACCATCTTGCTAGCGATTACTAAAGCAAATGTCAGTGCGCTGAATGGCATGAACACATATAATTAAACATATGTTTGGTTAATGATACTTATCACATTTAGTGAATGACAAACTGTGCTACAAATGATAAAAAGCACATATTTTCATAAAACACATTTCCAAACCAATTTCTTGTCATGTGCGAGTGAGATGTTGAAGCCTGTCTGTGAGAACTTTGTCCAAACGCATTAAAAACAGCACGCATGCCAGCTTATAGGACCAGCTACATGTGTGATGTACTTCTTCCTACAATCCCAGTTTCTTCCCATCTGTAAAATCTGCACACTCACATGCACAATCCGCACATTTCAATAAATATTTTCAGGGGTCCTTTCCCGCGTATAGGTCGTGTACGAGTTCACCTCTCTTCTATCCATTAACCCTCTTAACGCTTGGGAGTAATGATAATCCCAGCACGTTAGTACATACCTAAGATGAAGCACCCGCTGCGAACATAATGATTATCCTTCTCCCTGCCTACGCCTCCAACTGGGTGAGGTAATCTCTTTGCAGTGTCACTGCGAATGATGTGATGTCTCAAGAAGCAGCTTGACGTTTTCTCAGATGAACGACTCAGTTTGAACTCGCCTTAAGTAATACTGTATGTTCTGCGTCAAGATTACTCCAAGTCTAAATTCTGTCAAGTGTGTAATGACAATGCTCGGACTGAAACACCTAGTTTACTTGGCTGCTAATAGCAAAAAAGCAGGATTAAGATTAGTGAAGCAGTATCTTGACCTGCATTCATCCCTGCCATCATGATGTAAACACATTCACCTTGAATATTTTTTTATATATTATATTTGAAGGTAAAATCCTGTTTGGGTCGTAGTGTTGCAAACACTATGGGAAAAACCAATACCTCCATTTCATTTTGCATTTAGAAAGCCGACTGCATTTAAGATTATGAATATACATCAACTCCAACCTCTATCCCAGCAGAATGAGTCACGGGTGTCTCTTATAGCTTTGTTGGTCACAAACAAGCTTTTCTCCTGTGATGCTGTCACCCTGTTTCACTTCTCACTTTGTTAAACCCCTGCTCAAGTCTTAGTGTACCATTACCATGCCACTCACAGGATAAGACCTTATGTCTGATGTCAGATGCTCCTGAAGGCCTGATTTGAGCTCCAGGGGCAAATGCAGTTAATCAGGGTTGAATAATGGCTCTAAGCTTACTCAGCTTAACACAGTTGTTCTTTTTAAAAATACTCCAGCCAGGAATTAGTGGACTAAAAGCTAATAAAAAATGAAAAAGGTAGAAAAAGAGGTGGTTATATCAAACCCAGGAACTTATCAGAATTGATGAGGACAAGACAAGAGGTAACTTTGGTATTTTTCAACCTGGACCCTATTTTCCCACATTTCTTGTGACTAATGATGACAACAATTTTGAAATTTGTCCAGTATTGAGGGAGAGCACTGCAGCCAGCAGAAGATAAAGTGAGCTACAACATAATCTCTGGGAAAGTGCATACTGTCAAAGTAAGTCCATTAAAAGCGCTTGTTTTTGACACTGACAGGCTCAAATTGTCATGATAGGTATTTCCCCAACTTTTTACAGTCCCTGTACTCCTTACAACTCTCAAAATCCAGCTACATATCACCCTCACCCACTCACCCATGAGTATGTCATTTTGTCATCTTTGTAAACCCCCTTTATAAAAACATCCTACATATAAAATCCACTTCAAGGTTAATGAGAAGGATGTGCTTGAGGAGGCATTGAGAGAGTCTGTATGTGTATTTTGCAAATAGTTCTTTTTTTCCACTTCCACTGTACATCACTTCACAAACCACTAGGGTTACGTGCACCCCAATTTACCAATATTGAAAGGACCGTTCACAGAGAGACAGGCCTTTTCAGATATGTTTTATTTAACCAGAAACAGCTGTTCTATTGTTCTCACCAACTAACCAGGCTCCCTTTAGAAAACTGTATTTTTAATAATGTTATCTATGGTCAATCTTGACAAACAAAATAAAAGTAATCAAAAACGCCTTGAATTGTCTTTACTTTGCTCGAACAATCATCAACTGTGGTTTGATCAAAATAAATTATTTATTTGTCAAATTCAATGTGAAAATATCAGGAGAGGAGAGAATATTTTAACATCTACCTCTGTGAATTAAGGGTTTATTTTGACCAAGCCAGAGTTGGTGACAGTCAGAACAGCAGAAAGATAAAGCCACACAAATTCCTGGTGAGTTTCAGCTGGCTGCTGTGCTCTCTCTCCGATACTATTTTAAAAAATTGTTGTCCCTATTAGTCACAAAAACTCAGGAAAATAGGGCTCAGATTAAAAAACACCAAAGTTATCCTTTAAGCATAACAAGGCCAGTTTTTCATCATTAGCTTCTTACTGGAGTTCGGCTGTTTATGTTATGCACTGAAATTGGAGCTGGTACCATAGGGGACAGGATGTAATAGTCAGCCAATGCAGTGGGCATCACAGTAGCCCGCATACAGTGAGTGACTGCTCCTATATTGACTGCTGCATCACTGTCTTTAACTTAGCTCATAAAGCAGACCTGCAGTGCCACGGATCTTGGTTTGTATTCCAACAAGATTCAAAATTGCATCAGACTAGCTGCAATGTATCACTATTTCTGCACATTTTGCCTGAGAGCCAAATGTGTTGCATCACTGTTTGCAAGCCCCTAGCAGTCCTCCTTCTATGAGTGGTTTAAAAGACAGAGGGGTTGACACAAAGCAGAGTACAGACCAGAGGAAAATTTCTGAAATCTCAGCACCTGGTGAAGTCAATGTTTGGTACTGATCAATAACCCTATCGACCCTCCCCAGAAATGATAGTTTAGTTTCTCCCACAAAAAGACAAAAAGAACTAAATATATTGTTTAATAAAACGAGGAAATCAAGAAAAAAGGCAGATGATATCCCTACATATTTAACAGAATGATGTACCTGTTTCAGTTGCTTAATGAGGCTGCTGTTCTCTAGATGAGCCTTGAAGGCCTGGATGGTGGCGGCGCCGTCAGAGAACCGTCTGACAGGTGAGAAGCGCTCCATGGGGAGATGAAGAGTGTTACAGTCTTTATAGCTGGATCTGTTGAGGGGACCACAGGGAGCAGACACAAACGTGTGTGCACAAATACACACACGCACACCCACACACACACACAAAGACACAACATGACAGATAACACAGACACATTGACACACACATAATCAGTCAAACGAATCCAGGTGCTGTTCTTTAAAATGATTCCATCCATCCTGTCAATCATGACAGAGGAGGATACAGCTTATGGGGGAAATTTTTACTTTTACTGACTACAAGTGTTTGGAAGCTGGTCCTAATATTTTAACAGCTGCACAGAGAGTATCTTAACATCACTTTTAAAACCCTTGACACGTTCACTGCATCTCAATAACAGCTAAAGTCAATGAGACAAAATTGTTTTGGAAGAAATACAATTTTTAATCAAAAAATGGCCAGCAGATAACAGAATCTGCAGACCAAAAGTATTCAAAAATATACAGCTCCTAGCTTTACAAATCCACTGTAGCTCAACAGAGCAGGCACAAATCTATCTATACCAAGCCACATTTTAGACAACAGGTTATGCCTAATAGCGCATCCAAACACCAAACTCCACAATGGCAAAACACCGAGTATCTAAACAGGCTTTCTAAACTGAGCTTAAGATGATAGTTATGGGAAACAACAACTAGAATTACCAAATGGACGACACCTAAACACAAAAATATGACCACTATTGGAAAGAAAATTCATACACATAATTAAGCCTTGAGGCACTGCTCATACAAGAACAATCAGCTAAATCTTTTGGGTGAACCTGTCACATACCTGCTCTTTCCAGGTTTGTGGGTAAGACAGTTATTTTGAGTCTTGGTTTACTGGTGATGTGGAGATAAGTTTGTCATGTGCCACACCCTCCACCTCCAACATCACTATTGCCAAAAAATATACTTCATGAAGGTGCACAGCCTTCACCTGGTGCGAGTACATCATCAACAATGTGTGTGTGTGAGATCAGCAGTGTGTGCAAGTGAGTGAGTGTGTGTGTAAGAATGAGGCTTAATATGCCCATTTAATGTGAGTGTGTGTTTGTGTGTGTGTTTGTGCATATACAGCTCAGAGCGGGCGTGTCCCCTCACCGGGTGTGTGTGTCGGGGGCCCAGCAACCCCTCTGGCGGGGGCCCTGGGGCCGCTGTGACTCTGCCGAGGGCTCGCCATGCGATGTGCTCGTGAGCGCGTGCGTCGTGTGCCGCTTGGAGCGGTTCGCCAGGTACCTGGGCCGCAGGGAGGGGGGAGGACGGGGGTGAGGGTGGGAGACAGGAAGCAGCGCTGGTCAGCTCTCTGTCCTCATTGGCTAATGGAGACGGGGGGGAAAGGCCCGCCCCTTCCCACCTCTGCCAATGGGTGCCATCATTCATATCATCTTAGCCAATCAGAAAAACATCAATAAAATTACACCACAGATGGATGTTATAGCTTATGGGTATCCCGCAACCCCCCAGCTTCCAATTAAGGATTGGACTGGTTGATTTTTTTTTTAAAATCATTGGTTTTGCAAGCTTCAGAGTTAGCAAAGCTGTGTGAGAAAGGGTGAAAAAGTCCGGAGAATAATTTGGCACTTGCTGAAATAGGAAAGATAAAGAAGCTGTTGGCCAAAGAGTTTGAGAGGTAGGAGGGCTGGATTTGGTGGCAGATTCAGTTTGGAATTATGGCAGAAGGCACTTGCGCGATGGAGAAAGGAAAAGAAATGGGGTAAGCACCACAGCAGAGTGGCCACCTCCCGTGGGAAAAAGCAGAGCAGCCTAACTAAAGGCACTCACTCCCAGCAACCCAGGACACCAGCGAAGTCTACAGAAGGTGCTGTCTGAAGACGAATGGCTGGGGAACCCTAACCTGGACTTCTGAATCCAACACCACAACACTATATACAAAACTTGTGCCTATCTTTACCATGGCCTGATATCAGTCCCTTCTAACCCTAACCCCGAAACTTTTTATTTTGGATAGTTTTTCTAAATTCTTACATTAACATGTCTATCAACCTCAACTGAATAGCTCTAGTATTTGCTATATAAGCCCAGTGTCTTTGCCTTCTTTTGTTTTCAGTTAAGTAGAAAACAAAAGAAAGCATGTCACTGTTCTGATGTATTTCAAGCATGTGAAAGGTTTGTTTACACAGAAGGCAGTGATGCTGATCTATATTGCAAGTTACAGCAGAATAAATGTTAAATCTCACTAAAAATAAAAATTACAAATTGTTAAGCTACCTATCCTCATTTCAACACTGTACCCACCAACTAGTGGTCACAGGTTACGGGGCCCTCCAGAGTATCCAGTTCAGACAGCACCTCTGCACAGTTAAGCCCTTCACCAAAACCCGTCATCGTGGGTTACCTCTGCACTGCCTCTTGGTCTGGCTCTCCGTCTGAACCCTCTTCATCCACGGGCGCTACCGCAGGGATAGGGTGCTAAGAAAGGCAAAGAGTTTACCAGTGAACACTCCTATAGTTTAAATGAGGGGAGAATACACATAACCCACACATACAGAAAGCCAGTTTCTCACCGGGCTGGCAACAAGCGGCGATGGCCCCCTGGGCCTCTTGAGAAGCTGAGCGTGTAGTTGAATGTTGGCCCCACCATCGGAAGCTCTTCGACCAAGAGGCCCCATGCCGTTGAGCAGCTGCAGGGTAGGGGGCTGCAGCAAGGACTGCTCCTGTGGGATCAGCAAAAATACAAAGTCAGATTGGAGGGGAAAATCAGCTAGGTTGATAGTTAGATCCTGCACATGCAGGGTGCTACAAATGTCTTCCAGAGGCACTCTAATGCCAGCTGAAAGACCCCCACACCATATCTAAACAAAGTGATTGTACCTTGTACTCCAGCTGCTGTGTGGGCTGCAAGCTCTGTGTGGGCATGAGAGTGTGCATTTGGCCCATTGTGGGGGCCAGTGGGGGGAAGGTGGGCTGCGGCACTGCACCACGAGGGAAACCCGGTGGCAATTTTTGGAGGTCCTCCTGCATCTCTGTCCTGTGGTGAGAGGAGGGAGAACAA
Organism: Lutjanus campechanus; assembly: GCA_027495735.1. Taxonomy (NCBI): domain Eukaryota; kingdom Metazoa; phylum Chordata; class Actinopteri; order Lutjaniformes; family Lutjanidae; genus Lutjanus; species Lutjanus campechanus. The sequence continues at coordinate 29,711 of JAJHUR010137420.1, read as the reverse complement.
GAAGGAGGAGTCACTACGTGTATATGCTACTAACTAGCTGATGCACTGGTTAATTTGGGATAGATTATGAAAATGCACCTTAATTATCCCACACTCCTCTATCCCTCAGTAAACATGCCCATCAACAAACACTTTCTATTTGTGATCTCCTGCTGATGATTTGATACACTATAAAAAGCAAGCATCTAGAAAATATGTTTTAAAAATGGCAACACAACCTGACTTGCTCAGCATCCACTATCTTTAAGCAACTGCATTCCACCCTACAATGTAATAGTAACATTTGATCCTAACCCCAGAAGTGAGAAAAACTTCTGAAAGACAGACAATTCTCACCAAACTCTTAGGTTATTATAAACAAGATCTAGCTTTCTAATGTACCAAGTCAGTAATAAAGCATACCAGTGAAAATAAAGATGCAAGGTAATGATGGCTGCTGACAGAGATTTTAGAGTTATGGTTTTAAAAAAGTACCGAGGTGATTTTCTTGTACAAACAAGACATAAGTCACTTGTCATTTAACAGTTATAAAGTCTTGTGTTTCTGTAGCACTAACAGAAACATCACTGGTAGTTGAAAATGAGATAACTGGTTGCTTTGTATACTCTACTGTAGATGATGATGTCTTTGGAAAATGCAGAAAAAAAACAGGACAAACAGGATTCAGGCTCGCTTATTTGGTCAACACATGTTGGCATTTTAAATGATTTAGCCACTACCATAAAGACATTTTCATTTTTCCCTCCTCCTTGTTACCCCTTATTTTTTGGATGGCCTTCCTGTTTATCACTGACCTAAGGTTGAGGAGTGTGTTTATGTGTTACCTTTGGTCTGGTACCCCAACAGTGTGCCGCCTCATCGAAAGGTAGCGAGCCATGGCCTCTGGAGATGGTTCCTCCCCTTCATCACTGTCCAGCGCCATGCTGCCATCCGGCTAAACAATAAACACACACACAGTCATTAGTGAAGCCCTTTGCTATCACTGTGTTGCATGCTGGTGTTTGTGTACACAATATATATTTTAAATGTATTTCAGTTCTAATATACAAGCTTCAAAGTTCAGGTCTTCTATTAAAATCCCTACTGCAATGCAGTGATCTGACGCATTCTTGTGTTTCACAGCATTTGTGAGTCAGCTTTGAGGCTGTGTGAGTTATGTTTTGAGTGTGTGTGCATGTATGTGTGATGATGTGTGTCTGACCATAGTCCACGAGATGGATCCCTGGCTACACTGACAGTAGTAAACTGCAGTAGTAAACCGTAAATACTGGACAGGCAGCCAAAGACTACAAATGTGCAAATCATTAAAAATATGAAGACTGGATGCTGTTATGTTGACTGACATAAACTACAAAGAAGAGTTGTAGCAATTCCTTGCTAGGTTAAGGCACTCCTGTAAAGGGGTAACAACAATTTTTACCAGTCATCCCCCACCCCCCAAACAAACAAACAAACAAAAAAAACAAAAAACAAAACAAAAAAAAAGATCCTGCCTGGGCCAAGTTTGCTTATCAAACATGATTACCACCCAATGCCAGGCTGACGCAACCAGGTCGACTCACCTCAACAATCTGGTTCTCTGGGTTGATGAGCTGGACATGGGGAACAGTCATGCTAACGGGATTACCCTGCGGATCCGTCTGCTGGGCACGTAACCAAACACACACACACACACACACACACACACACACACACACAGGTCATGTGAGGATTGCACTAATTTTCTAACAATCTCCTTAGTGCTGTGGGATTGACAGATGTGGGTTCAAGCCAATCAACTCCATTCAGTTGACAGGCACAATGGCCACTGTAGGTTAAATCGATGAAGCAGTCATGTCAATGAAGACACTCTTGATATCACAACATCATATCCAATAAATGGGGCTGGGTATTGTTAAAATATTTTTGATACCAATACAGATACCTTGGCTTTGATACCGGTTCCTGATCAATACTTCTTTCTATACCAAATCCAATTTAACAAAAAGAAGTATTGAAGTATTTAAGTATTGGTCGGTACCACAAAAGTATAAGAGTTTGGTACCCAGCCCTACCCATAAGAACTGATTTATACATTTTATCAATTGATAGTAGAGAGAGGTACACATATAGGAATACAGGATGTGTTCAAATCAAGTTGTGACCGACTGGCTCGAAAAAACTTACAATAATTACAGCAAAAATGGTACAGTAGCCAACTCTCCAAAATACCACCTAACACTGTTGGAAATTGACACATTTAGGCATCACATCTTTCCAACACCAACTGACAATGAATTACCTGTACAGCGTTAAGAGGATAGCTAATGGAGCGTGGTGTGGGTGGGACAACAACAGGCAGGGTCTTGTGTTTCTTGAGGCGGTCAGCCAGCAGACTGTAGATGGCACTGTAGTGATCGTATGCATCTGTTTGTAGGGACTAGAGAGAAAAAAGCAGGACAGAAATGATTGGCTGAGCTGACATTTGACAAAAAAGAACTACTGGAAATTTTAATACATCAGTGCAAGTCAGCCACGTGTTTGTGTCCAACCTGCAGTGTACGCTCTCGGTCCAGGCCCATCTCAGACATGGCTATCAGCACCTGCTCAATGATGAGCTCCGACTCTCTCTCTGTCTTCACCTGTTCACACTCTGCTATCAACTGGAAGGGAGAAGAGAAGGGGTGGCGGAGTTGATGGCAAACTGTCAGACAGTGTGATATGTCAAACTTCCTGTACTGCAAGGAACTAATATACAACTGTAGGAAAGATCGAATGGTCCCAACTATGTGAACTGCTGTTCATGCATTTTCAAATTATTAATTTAAACACACAGTAGCCCCTGCACAAGTTGAGTCATCTTTGCCACGATGATAAAGACTAAGGCTATCAAGAGGTCACTAAACTCATCAACTTCTTACCAATAGTTGCCAAAAAGCATACTGTAGACAGCATGGGAGGCAGACAATTTGCTGACACCCAGGTGGAAAACTGGGCAGGTGATGCTTTAATGATCATTACAAGACCCTTCCCTAAGTCAAGATACCAACTGCTGAGTATTGCTCATGAGGTCTCACCCTGTCGAAGTCTGGGTCCGGGTCTCCTTGTCTCATCCACTTGTTCTTACAGATCTGCTCCATGGTCAACCGTCTGCTGGGCTCCAGCACTAACATGTGTCTGATCAAGTACTCACAGTCTGCAATAACCACGCAAACAACACAGGTGCACTCACATGAAATAACACTTCCTGAAATATAATATTTATGTTAAAGCAATGTGACTGCTTGGAAAACATCTACAGAGTAGAAGAGCGCTCTCAGTAGAGTGCAGATCTCTGTCAAACAACAGATGGTGAAGAACCTACTGCAATGTCACCACAACTGTCCAATGCAATCAGTGGAAATTTGCAAAGTTTTTAATAAATGTTTTATATAATACAGTCTGAGTTTTCCTAAAGGTGCATAGAACAGTGTAACAGTAGAGTAACCAAGCGTCCTTGGTTTGTCTGACTGTATAAACTCAATAAGGAAACAATCAATGGGCAATTTTAGACACCGTTATTACTTTATAACATTTTTATTTAGAACCTTATAAGAAACCAGGAAGCGTTACAACAATTTAATAGATACAGAAATCTATATTTTTGGAAAACCTCACAAAATTCAAAACAGTTTAGATTTGTGGCTATTAGAAGGTTAAATGTTTTATCATAGCTGATTAGATCACCTATAGTAACTGAATTTAATTCCAGTAAGTAACCACTATCATGTTCAATTCATCACATTCATAACTAATCAAATTTCATGAAAAGTGGGTCAGAATAAAGCAGGTTACTGTCAGTTTGTAGTGAGGTCTGCAACTCTCATTTGTTTACTACTGGACCCTGAACACTCTGATATGGTGACTGTAGAGACACAGTGTCGACATATGCCAGCAGCCCATGAAGGAGAGTCATGATGACTGGAATTTATTAATCTCATATCCTGTGTGACTTAAGTGGACCATAACATATCGGGTATGGTAGATGCTCTGATTTAAGATGCCAAAATGTGGCCTGCAACAGGTTAGGTAAGCCTTATTCTTAGCTATGCAGTGCTGATCACTTGCAGCCCCAACCGGGGCACATAACATTTTAGGCTGATGGGTACAGTAGTATGTGAGATTAGCTGCAGACGAGCTCCAGCTCCACTGGTCACTCACACACACAGCCAATCATATGATCTCCTCCAAGGTAATATCTAGCAGGAATAAAAATTTTCAACACACTTCGCTCTATATCCTTTTGTCCATTTCTCTCTACTGTGTAAGTGTTTATTCAGTATGTCGAAGGAAGTGGTTTAGGTCATTTTTCATGCAAAAGTTTGTCACTATTGGAATCAAATGTAACCAATATGAACTCAAACCGACCAAAGCCACTGTTAAAGGCACTGTTCTTTGTATCGTAAACAAAGACATACTTAGTACATATATGAACGGGATAATTCACATCATGCCATCAGCATCACACTATTGCGCTGATCAATGGTTTGTGGCAGTAAACAGCACCAAGTACAATAGCTATGCTTTAACAACAGCAGTGAAGAAGAAGACTGCTATCAAGCAAACATGGATACAAATGCTACATGATCTAAAATCAACTGAAATTAAAATAGAAATTGTTTGTTAAACAGAAAACCCCACAGGACACCTCTAATAGCTACCTTTCAAGCTAACAGTGGTAAGTACTTGACACTTACCACTGTTAGTAGTAGTTAGTTGTTAAGTAGCTCTTCAGAATTTGCACTGGCAGGGGAAGTAAAGAGACACTGGAAAGAGTAGGTGCTGAATGAAGTCCTACCTGTGGACATGAAGAAGGGGATGCGGAACTTGCCACTGAGGACACGTGCCCGCAAATTTTGTAGAGTGCTGCCATCAAAAGGCAGGGCGCCGCACACCAACACATATAACACCACACCTAAGCTCTACACAGAGAGAAGATAGCAGAAAGCAAACTGTGAGTGCATCATTTCTAAATAGGGCTTAAACAGTTATTTCAGCTTTTAATTTCTCAGCAGTCCGACTCTCCCATCATCAACACAAGATATTGGCAAAAAATTACTGCACCTCTGCATAAGCTTGTCGAAACAATGCCATGGCGAATGCGTGCCATAATCAAAGCTAAAGGCGGTCCAATGAAATGTAGCGTGTGATTTTTTTTAATTTTTTTTTTTGGCCAGGCAATGTATATTTTAAGGAAAAAACCTGTCAAGGCATCTCATTGATTCAGTATTCTTTTTTTTTGTATTTGTCTTCCTGGAAAGTTCAAGGCAGTTAGCTACACCCTGTGATGCAGCCCAACAGGGCCTGCATTCATACCTAAAAGTCTACTCACCCATATATCTACTTTAGGTCCATCATACTCCTTTCCCTCAAAGAGTTCTGGTGCGGCATAAGGAGGACTGCCACACCATGTCTTCAAAAGCTGGCCTCGAGAAAACAGGTTACTGAAGCCAAAATCTGACAGGAGGGACCAAGGAGAAGGTTACTCAATTTAATCATTGTCCTCTACAGAGTGAATTCAATCAACCCAGGAAAATGTTCAGAACGCACATGTTGACACTTGCCTACGCCCACTCACCAAGACAGCCCAAAACCACAATATTAAGTTTCCCACCCATACATTCTTAAGTGAAATCACCCACACATACACACACCTGCAATTTTGATGTTGAGGTTGTGGTCCAGCAGCAGATTCTCGGCCTTCAGGTCTCTGTGGACGATGTTGCGGCAGTGACAGAAATGGACTGCTGCGACAATCTGCTTGAACTTCTTCCTGGCGTCCTTTTCTGCCATTCGACCATGGGCCACCAAGTGGTCTGCGCGCACACATTACAGTTTAAATATCTATGGTACTCAGCTGTGTCTTTGAATGAACAGAAAGTAGGGATATACAATTATGGACAAAATGATAACCACAAGTGTTTTGATCAATATTGAGATCATGATTATTCATTGATTTTAGAGATACACATTTAATAAACAGACAAACATTAAAATGTTGTGCAAGTTGTGCTACATTCCTACTAATGTATAAATCTGTGCATCAAAATAAGAACGGTCCTTCAAAGTATATATATTTGAAGCACAATATTAAAAAAAGTATGATTTGTTCTTGCTCAAGGTCACTTGCCTTAAATCCAACGGATAATGATCTGTTTCAAGGGACAAGCTCTTAGCCCTCTGCTACAGACATTTTATTTTTGTTTTGCTCCCCAATTGTAGGATATATTACTGTTCTACTCCTGACTGCAGCTGCAACATCCAGGAAATTTTGCAGAGGCTGTTTAGGATGCACCTAATTTTATATGCAGTGGAGATTTCTGTGAGTGGAGCACACATTTTAAGATCAACATCGCAGTCAATCATGTTCATGTAATGGTGGGAAGCCAAACTTGTGTTCAAGATTTATATTTAATTAATTGTGCAGCCCTAACAGGAAGTGAAGGCTCTGATTCTATTCTGATTCAGCCTGATAATTCACAACATTAATCATCAAGAAGGATACCAAAAGAGATTTTTTTTTTCAGTCCTTTAGGAAACAGAAAAATGGGACACAGGGGATTGGGCATGTCTCAGAGTTTAAGAGAGGGACTGCAACTCTATAAACAAGTAGCAAAAAAGACAAACGAAAGTAAATGGCTGGAAAACATTACACCAAGCTGTGTTCAAGGATGAATACACAACGGAAACAACCCAAGCATGACTGACAAAAGTAAACATTTCATTAAAGTTAGACACGAACCATTTTAAAACACAAACTGTAAAGCAGAGGGGGAAGCAATGATAAAGACAATCTACATCAAGGTAATAGTGGGGGACTCCCTTACCGAATATCTCTCCACCGCTAGCATATTCTGTTACCAGATAGATCATCCTCTCTGTCTCCATCACCTAAAAAGATAAATAAATGATAACAATCAGGACCTATAGACCCTCTGACAGGGCAACATCTAGTGATGGGCGGTTCATCCGTTACACAACAGAATGAGTAAGCATTGTTTGGCATAAAAAACAGCAAGAACAAATATATTTAAATAGAACAAAAACTGCCATTTAGTCAGTTTAGGGTTCAATGTATGTAAGTGTGAGGGTTTCAACTTTAGGCTCTGTGGCAAAGTCAGATACTGTTTAATCTGCTGGGGGCTGTTTCAGACAAGATGCTGTGCTTTGGTGTTACAATCCCCATACAGCTGGAAAACAAATTGGAAATTCTCTCTTTTCTCAGTTTCTACCACTGAGTTTCACCAAAGAGAGGGTTCTTATGCAGAAGACTGTGACTGCACTGGGCAGCCTCCCAAATGTATAACCATGAATATAAAAAAGAACTGTTTATTTCCCTCGCCATAGTATTTTTTCCAGGTACAGCCTATAATTTAATATCATACAATGCCTACAATCTTCAAAACTTTGGAACATTTAACAAAAAAATGGCAGTTAACACCACATCCTCCTAAACCAACACACATTTTATTTGTCCTTGCCCTTTTGGGCCATGGGTCTCAGGTGTAAAGATGTGAGCAGCATGCGTTATCGGCTCTGTGGGTGAGAAGCGAGCGTGTACCTGGTAGAGGCGGATGATGTGGGGGTGCTTCAGCAACTTCATGATTTGCACCTCTCTGAAGATCTTTTTCAGGTTCTCGTCGTCCAGCTGGGTCTTATCCACTATTTTTATAGCCACCTGGAGACAGAGAGACAAGGAAGGGATGAAGGGAGAGATAAGGATGAATGATGAGAGAAGGTGAAGTGGCAAAGAGAGAGGGCGAGATTAAGGAGGAAGCAGGGGGTATGGTAGACAGAGAGGAGAGTGTCAGAGTGAGGAGAGAAAACAAGAAAGAATTTATCTTAAACCATGCAATATGTTTACCAGCTATTGTTTACAGACAATATATTCACACTGATGGTATTTAGCTGACACTTAAATTAAAGGCAACAATTCCAGGGCATGGCCCAGTGCCCTTGCAATATTGATGACACAACAATCATACAAGAGCAAAGTGCCAAGAAAATAACCAACAAAGAAGGTATCAGGAGGGTGTTGCGTCAGGCTCTGTCTACCTGACACCTCTAATGCATTAAAAGGGAGACTTCACCCTTTAATCACAAATACATATTTTCCCTTTCACCACGGTTGCAGAGAGGTTTGCCTCCTCTTCAGTATAAACCAGATGGAAGTTGGCTCGTGGAGCTCAAAGCACCACAAAAATACACTGGAAAAACTCTCTCAGTGTCTCTTTCCAGAAATCACGACCCATTTACTCAAGATAACATTCCATAGACCTTGCTGTGAACAGTTTCATGTAGGAAGTATTTTCTTTCTACCAAACCACACCCGACAAGCATATTACCACAAAGAAGGAAGTGTGCATCTACTCATGGATGAGAGGTTACAGCTCATCTGAGGAGGATGCCATTCATGTTTACATCCCGCACTGTTACACAAGCCTCTTGTCCATAAGTAGATGCGTGCTTCCTTCTGCGTGGTGATATGGTTGGTGTTTGTCAGAAAGAAAATAGTTCAAGATACTCAATGATGATGTGAGCATGTATGAACTAATTTCTTTCTACTAGAAAGTTCTTCTTACATGAAACTACTCACATCTTGAGCAGCAACTGGATTATCTTGAGTAACTGGGTCATGATTTCAGGAAAGAGACATCTTGTTGAATTTTTCAGTGTGTTTTTGTTGCATTGACCACAAGCTGACTGCCATTTAGTCCCATTGGAAAGAGGGTAGACATGTCTCTGGCGGATATCTCCAAAACTCTCTAGATAGTTATATAGCACTACAGGTAAGAGTAAAAATACATATTTTTGATTTTGGAGTGAACTCTCTTAAACAAAAACACTATACCACGAGGAATTACTGTAACTTCTTAAGGTGATGAACAGCCAAACACAGTGTTGTCAAACATGGGGCTTTCTCTGGATTCCAGCTTGTTTGGGTAACCTGACCTAAGCCATGACCTCCGACTGTGAGCATGACTCTTGCGTAACTGCTGAGCCCTCAACAATGGCTCCGGCCATGTGGACGGTGATGGTGTGTGACGGGAGATTTACTCCACCACTTAGGAATGGGTAGACGACTTTAATGACTTAATCAAGCGAAGCTAATGGGGCTGTCCCAAAACACAGCGTCTTCTAAAAATAGAAGAGCGAGTAAGGTCTGAGTGTGTGTGAAAAAATGAAAAGCATGCTCCCTGCATTAACACACACAAAGCAACTCAACCATTAAATTTTGTCGAGTGCCATCACAAACTAGAAGATGAGACCCTGTGAAGCCCGACAAGACTGACTTCCTGTTACAGACAGGAAGGGGAAGTGAGGCAGAGCAAAGAGGGGACTCCTAAGAGAGTACAGTACCACTGTGGCATTAATCCAAATCAGTGTGTGCCTTTGTGTAGCCTTCCTTCAAGGGCACTGGACAATTGTGGAAAACATGCATATTGGTAGAGTTCATGTCTTCCCTGGGCTGTGTACCAAACCTTAGCGCCAACAGAAGTGCTTTGATGCTATCGAGTACTGACAAATACCGTGTCATTAGGTACAAAATTCCCTGTTCAAAGACTGACAGGTAAAATCTCACCTTCTGTTCTGGCCAAAGAATAAACAACCTGTGTCGATGTGTCTCCTCAAACATTTTCTCATCCAGACTCGTTTTTTTCACTGCCAAATTTTACTACAGCAATCAGTTACACCCCATCAGACTCCGGTTTGTTTACATCTGCTTCCACATGAGATCACGTGCAATCATGTCCCGCAAGATTCTGTGAAATCTCACAAGAACATATTCCCTCTAGTACATAATATTAATATAATAATATAATAAGGCCTGGCTGTAATCTGGAACACTTTTGGAGAACAAGTAAGCAAGTTATTTAATGGTTAGTGTTTTACTATAAACATCCAATTTAATTTTACAAGAAAATTTGCAAAAAAAGCTGTCACTCCTAGTTCTTAGAAAAACTGAAAATCAGAATCGGAAAAAACCAGAATCAGCAAGTCAGACCTTTTAAAAAAAATCTGTATCCATCAAGAAAATTGTAATCGGTGCATCTCCAAGTACAATACTGCACAAATATTCCATCCATTCATTTATTTTAGTCCTGTTAACTAGGTTGAGTATAATATGCACAGTAAAAAGAGTTTCGCCAGCTGCTCCCAGAACTTTGAACAGCCTCTTCCTTCAAAATGCGTAATTGTGTCAGAATGTGTAATGTACTTTCCCTTTTGTTTAAATTGATTTTTAAAAACTAGTAATGAAAAGTACCATTCAGGATACTTTGTTGAAGTCAGTGTTTGGTATTGTTAACAAACTTCTGATACAAATATGAAAAATAATTATGTTTTCCCTAAATGTTCTCCTTTACAAAGACCAGTGTCAGTTTACCAAAGCTGTATTGAGATATTGCTACAAAATCTTAAAGTCATATAAACTGACACTAAACACCAATAAATAGTATTATTAAATAAAAATCAACTCTTGTCATATATGTATGTATCTGTTTGGAATGTGTCTATGTGGTATTTTAAGCTCTGTGAATCTATTCTTGGTGTTGGCGGTCATCCAGTTTTGTTGATGTAATCACTCCCCTCTGCATCTTCTGGAAAGTAACAACAGGACATGTGGATCATATATGCACTTAAAAACGTATGCCAACATCTACACATACACATTATGTTCATTTTGAGGACAATGAGTCTTTCTGAAAATAGGTAATCTTCGCTAAATTACAATTATACAGGGGCTTGGCAGGGAGATTCAATGGCTAGATGATAAGGTAAACACAACAGCATAACTAAGGTAGTTGGGGGTCAACTGACACAGCTGCAAACATTTCATACATATTGGTGACTCAGCTGTGATTTCCTACCATAGAGATTGGACAATTATTAACATGGCTATCAACCAATTAAGGGCATTACTAAAGATCTGCATCCCTCATATAAACACAGAAAACCAGGTGCAGATCTAGCCAGACAGATGGTGATGCTAGCTGGCAAGCTGTACACTGGGAATAACCATGTGAACAGTGTATATCTCAAAGGTTGGGTTTCCAGCTTTAGCTCCAGCCAAGGTACAGTAAATATGTTGTGACTGGGAATGTGTACCTTAGCAGCCTCGGATCAGTTCAGTCTGCTTTGCACTAGCTTCCATGACTATGGAATTTTCCGTCAAAAGATCTGGGTACACACACACACAAAAACACCCACACACTCTTGAGAGGCCGGCTGCAATGAGATGAAGTGTCACATAGCCCCTCCGATCACAAGACAGTGACCTCAACACAGCACCATGCCAGAGCAGCTGGTGCTCAGCAGAGGTGTCCGGACCATTTACTGTACATTACAAAACACACACACACCGATTCTAGCTTTATAGAACACAATAAATAATAGTGGCTGATAGTAAACAGGGATTAAAAACATAAAAGATTCACTGCATCATCAATGTTAAGTGGAATTAAAAGGTAAAGAACAATTCACTTGTGCTTTCCTTCAGGTTTGCATATTTTTAAAAAATTGCGTCCCATGTGTCACCAGATGCTTCTCCCATTTACACACAATTGTTTGGTGTACATCCTGACCGGTGCTGGAATAGCTTCAAATGAAATACAGATGCATTTCAGACCACTTATCTCAGCATTTAACTGTGTTTACAGTAGCTACTACCTCATGGAAGGCTACCTGCTGCCAGAGCCATGTAGAGTGAATGTTACTGTAATATTAAGTAGGCACGTTCAGTGATGCATAACGTCCACACGAGAGGGCAACTATTTCAATACATAGACAGCTCAGGTGTGTGGCACCATGAAGCACCATAATCTGTGTTGTGACTCTGCCCAGTAGGTATTGGTCATGTTGGAACCAGGGTCAACATAGCACAAGTACACATGTATCCAACCCTATTCATGATATCAGTACCATTAAAGTCATACCGATACAAGAGTACTTCATTCGATACCTTTTATTTTCACTTCAATCAATACTCATCACGTGAATGGAAGTTTTCCTGAAATAACCCTTCCGCATTTAATGCCACAGACTTGTAGTATAGTTACAGCATTCTACTTCACCACAGTAAAGACTGCAGATGGTGGGCCAATCACAGGTTGCATTAAGTCAAAGAACGCTTGAGGTGATTGGCTGCAAGCTAAACCATACAAAGAGTCATTTTTTTCCTAGATCTGGGTGCAAAAAGGACTGAATGTAGGTATCATTTCACTGGAGAAGTTTCAGTACAACTTGATAGCATTACTTCTGGGGAGCTGGTAGTGCAATCTGTATTTGAACTTCATTTCCAATGTATAATTTGACTGCCATTTCAGTTCAGGTAACTCCAGCTTGATGTCAACTCGGACGCAAAGCTGTGATTTTTTTTCTCACATTCCCACCAGATTGAACCATTTGCCTCCACTTCACCTAACTTGTAAAAACTCAAATCATTCACTAACTACTTTCAAGTAATCATAGAATGTGATCAATTGCTATTGTCATCTGCTGAGCTGAATCAAGCAGATCCTGACATGCCTCGTGTCATTATTACAATAGCGACTAGATGAACAACTCCTTTATTAAATATCTGGCCTTTGGAACTGTGCAACAACAATGCACCTACCATATAGGTGCTACACTTAAGATTACTGGGAGCTTGTTAGGAGATTATAAGCAAGCTAATGACACAGCAAGAAGGGGGCAAATGTCCTCTTGTATAAACATACACATGAACACATGAAAGCTACACACCTGCCCTCATGCAGACTTGTTTGGTTTTCTGTGACAGGGAAATTTGACTGGTTAGTACTGAACACTGTAAAAAAAATACCTGCATTTTCAGCATAGTGATGTTTTGGAAAAACAATACAGTGACTTTTCTTATTGCATGTGTACCACTATATGTCAGAAAAGGGCATGACCTTTGCCATGTCACGCATTTCTAAGGAACTGTTTATAGCAAACAAGGTGGCTTTTTCCAATTACACCTGCATGTAATCCATTCGCATAAGTGCACAACACTCTATGATTCCTGAAAATGTTAGTGTTAGTGATTTGTATTTTTTCCATATAACTAGATGACTTTGGTTTGGACTTTGTGAGAATAAGCCATTCAGTATGTACTCACCACTATGCCGATGTGATGATGGGTGAAGGTCTTCAGTTCACAAAACAATCCTGGAGTTTTAGGAGAAACAGGGTTGCAGCCTCATCCAGTACAATGGCAGTGAATGGTGACCACGGATAAAACGTTAAAAAAAGCACACAAAACAAACACTAAATGTCGTCATCCTGCTTGTGTGGTGTAATCCAAGTGTCTGTGAGCCGCGACATTAAAAATTAACTGCGAAAGACGCCATTTATGCCATGTTTTTAGCAGAAATGTCAACTGTAGCATGTAGCCGGTAGGATGTAAACATGGCGTCGATCTGATGAGACTTCGTATATATACGTGTGGAAGTCTCGCAAGATCGACGCCATGTTTACATCCTTGCTTTACAGCCATGCTTTTTTTAATGGGGTCACCGTTCACTGCCATTGTACTGGATGAGGCTGCTACCCTGTTTCTCCTAAAACTCCAGGATTGTTTTGTGAACTGAAGACCTTTACCCATGATCACATTGGCATAGTGGTGAGTACATACTGAGTGGCTTATTCTCACAAAGTGGAATATCGCTTTAAGTATAGGTAGGTTCCAATGGAAGCCTCTATTTTCAAACAGGTAATATTTATTTACACTACCCCCACTGATGTAAATGGGATGGAAAAAAACAGTCTGGGTTTCATCGGGGAATTTTTTAAAATGTGTTTTTAAATTGTTATCAAACTAAGATCTGTTATACAAGCAGCAAACTCATTGTGAAGGTTGTGTACAATAGTGAGTGTGTGGTCGAGAGAGAGTGTGTGTGTCAGACCTTATAGTATAAATATGAGTATAACTATGAGTTAGGGCTGCACGATTATGGCCAAAATGTTAATCACGATTATTTTGATCAATATTGAAATCACGATTATTCATTATGTTAGGGAAAACATTTTTATTGCACTTTCTATTTTTAAATAAACAATATGTAAATACGTAAGCAATTCTTTTAGTTCAAAATTAAACTTAAAATAAAAATAAATCATAAATAATAAAATAAAATTTTTGCCAGCTTTGACAGTTGCGAGTAGAGTCACTGATGTTCCCTCCACCAGTCCAGCGGGTTCTCCTCACTAACAAGATTGACACACTGCGCTGGCTTGTTAGTTTGGCAAAAGTGGATTTATCTTCATGATTGCTTGTAAACCTGTGCGCAGTAGCACCATGGAGGAGCCCGCCGCACTGTTTAAGTAAATGACACTGTGCTTTTGAACTGACATTTTTGGCCGCGCGAGTCAAACTGTGTTGCCGCTGAGTTGCATTTTCATAACCGCTTTTATCGCGGAGAGCCGCGCCTGACGTGAAATGCGAGCCCGACTCGCCTCCAAGCAGGCTGCAGTCATGTGGCGCTGACCGTAGCCCCGAGCCTCCTGTCTGTCCTCCTCCAACAAGCGAGTGTTGTGATACTAAGCTTGTGTGTGCAGGAGAGCAGAGAGAAAGACATTTTTAAAAGTCTCTTTATGATGAGCTCTCTGTACTTCTATATCCTCACACAGAATCTTCATGTTTTAAAATGTAGTTTCTCTCCTCTGTCGGTGTTTTTTACTGTCAGGTGTCTGTTTTATTATACACAGTTGATGTCTGTTGGTCTGTCCTCACTCATGATCGCCTCCGTTAACTGTTGCTTGCACAAGTACGCTCATGAAGCGTGTGCTTCTCATCTAGTGGGAGGGGCTGAGGACACAGAAAACGACACCTAACTCAGATGAGACTCAAATAAACAGTTTTCAGGCTTTCTACCTTATGCAGCTTTAATAAAGCCCTAACATTTCGTTTGCCCCCTGGTGGTTGGCTGACTACTGGCTGAGAAAGTGCTTGATTTGATATGCAGCAGAGCCCGCATTTTAAACGTTAATATCGCCGTCGATCATGTTCATTTAATCGTGATGGCCAAAATTGTGATCGTGATTAAAATTCGATTAATTGTGCAGCCCTACTATGAGTGCAGTGTGTGTAAAGTTGAGTATACTTGTCAGTGAATAAATGCAACAATTAAAAAAAAACATAACTTTGGTGAAGATTAGGGCTGTCTGAGACTAAAGGCCAAAACACACTAAAAGCTTCAATGACATGGGTCAATTGAAACTTCTATGGTGCACTGCAGACTTCAGATTTAAAATTCCAACACCACAGAACCAGCAGTATTTTAAGAGAAGGTCATTATTTATACGCATCAATTTATTTCTTTAGTATTGTGAACGTTAATAATTGTTTATTTCCTTAATAAAATATTGTCCTGAGGAAGAACTCCTCACCTCTTTTTCTGGTCTATAATGACTTAAAGGTGCGTGATATTCATGTTTTTGTATTGAGGCAGCAGGATAATTTACAGTGAGGAGGTTTTAGACTATAACAGACAGTAAACTGACCAGCATCATATACCGAGGAGATGAGGTCAAAGAGACAGCATCTGGACACTTCATCATGGTTCACAATAATGCAGTGCAATGACGGATGTTTCGTGGAGGAGACAAGCGTCTGTCTGTTACTGAGATAGATATTTTAGTCTGCAGTGTATAAACCCCAGAACTGTACAATGACAGCAAAGTTCATGATCAAAAAAGTTTTTGTATCAGTCAGCAAACACATGCCCCCCTTCCCTCCCTCCTTTCTGCAGCCCGTCTCTCCTCCCTTGTTGTTGTGATTAATTTGCATGGAGTAATCAACCATTGAAAAGTACACAAATCAGACTTAGAATTAAAGAAAAAAAAAATCTCACACACCACAGAAGTGTACGGTACTATTATCATTCACAATCACAAAAAAGTTCTTATATCAAGTCAGCACATCTGTCCATATTCACACTCTCTTTCCTTCTGCCTCCCTCTTTCTCTTCTGTAGGTTGGCTTTTTTTCCCTGGTTTCAGGTGGACCGACAGCTCCATCAGCATTCGCTCCTCTTGTCCATGCCTTTTTTATTCAATATAACTCTCCTCAAACATCCATTGCGTGTGCAGAAAAAAAGCTCTGGTTCTCATTGACGCTCCAAAGTCAAAATAAGTTCAGACTGGGAGCATCGAGGGAATTTGACACGTGTCAAGATGCTTTCAGTGCATGTTCAACCATTTAGAATAATGGGTGTTCTTCAAAACGTGAGCATCAGATGCCTTTAGTGCGATTTCTTTCAGTCGAATCAGTTTTGGCCGTATAATATGAATATTTGACAATTCATTCCTTTTTTCAGGTCATTGCCCCATACTAAATCCCTTTGTCAGCGTACATGAGTATGTTTTACCAGTAAGAGTCATGTTTTAATGTCTTTTTTCATCATCTATGATGTGGAAGCATCAGATTTTCATACAGTAAGTGAAGGAAAATGTGTGCATCCTAAGATCATTGTCCAGCGTCACCTGCCCTACATGTGCCACATTCCTTCACGCAGTGATTCAAGGATTTATTTCCATCAAACCAGGGTTGGTGATGGTTGGATCAGTGGAAAGCCAAACCATGATGTTTTTGGTGAGTTTTATTTTCTCTGTCACGTGTAAATGATGCTCACAATGATGTTTAAATTATAGTTTTTAAAATAGAGTCAGGTGAGTTGCACAAGAGCAATTAAACAGCTGTTTCTGGTTAAACAAAACAAATCTGCATCATGAAAAAAATTAAAATGAGATATCGTGAATGACATGGCCAACTCCTACTTCAAGCACTGTATAGGACATTAGGGGTGTGCCAATACATCGATTCTTAGATGCATCGCGATGCGACATGTGACGATCAATAGCGATTAACAAATGTTCAAAAATCGATTATTTTCCATGACAGTTTTAAGGGACGGACTCATAACAAACTGTTAGCCAATACGGCAGCAGCTAACTCGCTGGCTACTGTCACTGAGCGTGAGATTCACTCTTCAGGGTTGAAATTAGGGGTGCAACGGATCGCAGTTGCTCCGTGTGCCGTACGAATCGCCTTCCATGGTTTGGCACGCATGTGATCCGTGACTACGTGTGATACCCGAAATCTCAATGCAGAGTTGCAGTGAAAAGACAGGACAGATGCTGCTGTGTGCAGCGCACCTCTGCGAAGAGCGACTTATTTAAAAGCCGTCACATCGCCTTGAGTGAAATCCAGACCATGATTTTTTTCACTGATGTAACTATGCTGTCGTCAAAGAAACAGATCATAACACTGAGATAATTATTGAAACTTTGGCGATATCAGCTGTCTTAACCTCTACACAGCTCCTCTCTGCTCACTCTGTCTCACCCTGTCTGTGACACAGTGTGTCTGTGTTGATTGATTACCCGTAACTTCTAACCAATCAGATGGTGCTGTAGGCGTGACATTGAGCCAGACTACAGAGCGTAGTTGTGTATTATACTGTGCAGTGTATAATGATCTAATGTATGTATATAGAACAGTGCTGTATAAGTTTGAAGTTTTAAAAAGAAGTCTTATTTCTAAAGGCACTTTATGTAATAAGAGCAGCTTTTTGTTGTGGGAAATGTGTTGGATCGTTTGGTCTGATATAAATAAAAGATAATGGAGGTAAATTTGTTTGTTTACTTTATTTAATGGATGCTGACAAATATACCTTGTTTAAAAGAAATCCTGTATGGGGAAAAAGATGCATTGATAATCATGATAATCATGATAATCGTAATAATCGTTATAATCATTTAATAATCGAATCGTAGCACCCTGAATCATAATCGAATCGAATCGTGAGGTGCCTAAGATGGCACACCCCCATAGGACATGCACTTTGAAAACATCCATCCTTGACTAACTACAGTGAGGCTAATCCAAAACAAAGAATTGGGTCTATGGAGTAATGTCTACGGTGGGAAGCTGGGAGAAGTACACACACAGTGGTGTGGTGATATAACGTATGAGGTTAACCTTCATCAACAGGTGACACAGATTACAACACCTGCAGGGGTGTAATGCTCAGGCTTAACCCATATCAGCATGTGAGAGTTTAACTTGCACTAACACATACACACACACACACGCGTTCAGGTCAAAAGCACGGCATCATGGCTATATGTAAACCAAGGCTTCGTTAACTAGAAGCAAAGTGTGCGTATTTGTATTAAGTCACGAGAACATCACACAGTGTCATACGCACAAGATAAGGTCACAGCAGGTCAGCACTATGACTGTATTATGCGCGTGCACACGAGATGAAAGCGTACAGGCAGCATGAGTCAGCACGATGCCTTTCAGAGATGTTCTACTTGTGCGAGTATATGTGTGGAAATGACTCAGTTGAGTGTGTCAGGCTGAAAGTACAAGACTGGGGACATGCTACAGTGTGGAAAAACTGGACATCACACATTCATCTGCCATTTGCAGTTTTTTTTTCCCTTCTTGCATAGCAGAGCCCACACTTTGTGGCGAGTAAATTCTGAGGGACATGCAGACTTAACCATACAGAATATTTGTAAACTAGTTTTGATGAACCTACACATCACAGTGGCATAGGATAAAACACACATGACAACTAGTTGCACTGGTGCCATCATGACAACCACAACTTAATTATCATTTTATTTATAGAGAAAACAAACAAATTTGAGTAGAGAATGAGGCAGAAGCAGGAACTGGAGTTAAGAAAAACTGCAATCTAAATTGCAATTTCGTAGAATACAATAGTAAGACACCCTGATCCATGGTAGGGATGAGAAAATGTAAATTTGTCAACCATCAAAGATTTTGTCATACCTTTCCTTAACATTTTAGCTATCCTTCTTAATATCTATGGATTAGGGCTACACAATTTATCAAAATATCAAAATCACAGTATGTACCGTACTTAAGTGGTGAATTGGTGGTGAATCATATCACAATTGCAATGTCTGTCAAAACAATCACAATATGATTTTTCCCCCTCATATTGTGCAGCCCTACTCTGGATGTATTAGTCCATTGTGTATAATGTCATAAATAAATAAGCATAACTGCTTTATAACAGATTTGATCTATATTTTCCACTCTTACCCACTCAAGCTGGAAGCAGAAGCATCAATCTAAATAGGGCTGGAAATAACAATTATTTTCATTTTTGATTAATCATTTTCTTGATTAGTTGTTTGGTCCCAAAACCCCAAATTTATATCTTCAAATGTCTTGTTTTGTCCACAACATATTCAGTTTACTGTCATAGAGGACTAAAGAAACCAGAAAATATTCACATTACAGAAGATGTAATCTGAGAATGTGGATGTTTTTTTCTTTAAAAAATACTCAAAAGTATTTGATAGATTATCAAAATAGTTGGAAATTAATTTAATAGTTGACAACTAATCGATTTATCGACTCATCATTGCAGCTCTAAACCTAAAACCTTAAGTCATGTCTGTCATAACTGTGGTTCCTAAATAGAAGATTTTGCATCAGCAGAGCTATTATCATCTGCATTAAACAATCAACTCAATGGCAACAAGAAACCAAGAACCCAGCCTGTCTGAAACACAGAGGTGGGAAATCCAAGCACACCTTACAAATTCTGCTGCATCCAGCTAATAGCTTGGGTAACCAAAAATGCATAATAACTAGGGCTGTCAAAATTAGCGCGTTAACGCGGATTAATCCATCATCATGATTAATCTGATTAAAAATTTTAACGCAATTAACGCATCTGGAGCGCAGAATGACTCAAAGTCCCTGAAACGTCTCTGGCAACGCATTTCGGGCAGTTTGTCCAAGTAGACTTACCGTCGCGCATGCCGCCGCACATGCACAAATGGGTAGTTGATCCGGTAGTGGCATATACAGTATATATATTCATAGATATGTATAGTAAAGGCAATGTCTTAAGGCGGAGTCTCTAACGGCATCACCGGGTGGCCATCTTACCCCAGGCAAGCTCTCTGGCGGAGTCTGTGGTATGTGAATGAAGGCGAGTGATCTGCACAAACATAAATACTTGTATCTTGCTGAAATCTTGACGGATTTACAAACGCGATTAATATAGATTAAAAATGAATGATATTTAATCGTGATTAATCGAAATTAATCCACAGTAACCCTGTGATTAATCTGATTAAAAATTTTAATCGTTTGACAGCACTAATAATAACACAAACTATCATGATGACAGAGACTGAGTTCAACCAATTGCAAGTCTGTTCCATTCAGAATTGGTGGTCGGGGGCTAGAACCACCATCATCACTATGGAAACCTGCAAGACTTCAATGGAACGACCTTTCTCCAACTAGGAGTCTTGGCAACACGCAGTCACCTCTGACAATAAACGGCGCTATGGATGATGATAGTGCAGAGTTGTGATTTTTAACCACCACAGTGTCTGCTGCCATGTACTTTTTACAAACACACTTGTACACACAAATTGCTCCATCAGTCAGGGGCAGAATCATGGGTGTTGATGTGGTTCATGTGGAACAACAGGATCATACTGATGAAGCCTATGCTGTCCTCTGTTGTGTCATGTATCAGAGACACGCACACATCGTCTGGACTGTGTTTCTCTTCTTTTGAAGCTGACTGGCTGCAGATTCACACAACTGAGAATGCAGCAGAAGACAACTAGAGGGCAGGAAGATAAGTCAAGCAGAAACACAGCCTTTGTCATATTATTCAGCCAAATGAAATCACATTTGAGTGTGCATATATGTGTCTTTGAGAAACAGAGAGGGGATGCTGTATGTTGGAGAGCGGTGCGTGAATGTGCGTGCGAGTGTGACTGAGAGAGTGAGTGAAATTGTTACACAGTACATTAGGCCTGTTACCTAATGCTTGCCATCCTGCCTGCCCTCTTCCTCCTGCTGATCCTTTTGCCTAAAAACGCCCGAGAGGAAAGGGGAGAAGACAGGAAAAGGCAGAAAAAAGAGTGGGGGAAAGGGCCTGATTCCTGCAAAGACCACAGGTTAGGACATGACCCTCGGTGCCATCTTTCACTAATCTCATTCACCGTGCTGTGGGCACAGCAAGGGGTTTTCAAAGTGTGTCTTCACTTGGTCAGGTCATACAAGAGCACTGACCATACCTCCTTTGTCAAGCTATTACACACGTATACACAAACATACAATGGCAGTCCTGCGCATTCACTGTATTTCAGTGAGCTTATCAAACATGACAAACACAAGAAAAAGATTGTGTTAAAATATCCACTCAAATATTATACATTGCTGGTATACAGGTACATTAATGAAGACAAAAAGCAGCACATATAGTGGAGATTACTGAGGCTGACACAGTTGGTTAGCAATCACAGTACTGAACAAATTATTTTATCATTGATAAAATGATAAGCAAGATTTTAATGTAGTCTGTTATGACAAAAGAATGGCAACAAATTTTTGATTAGAGCTTAATATAGACTGAGATTAGACTGTCTTGTTGTTTCATATTATTACAGAACTAATACTTAACAGTTTTTTAATCAGATTAAGTAAGCAATCTTAGATAAAATTTCAGATTCTTGTGATCAGCAATGATTATTTTTACATTTTCAAC
Source organism: Lutjanus campechanus (assembly GCA_027495735.1). Taxonomy (NCBI): domain Eukaryota; kingdom Metazoa; phylum Chordata; class Actinopteri; order Lutjaniformes; family Lutjanidae; genus Lutjanus; species Lutjanus campechanus. Next base: position 8,131 of record JAJHUR010137420.1, on the reverse strand, counting down.
AAATACAAGTACAATTACTAAACAGGAGTTGTTCTCCAACATGTCCTTTTGTCATCACTCAACCACTTAACTAGAGGCCAGCCAGTATCAAAGCAGTAATGGACTTTCTCTAAAAATTTCAGAGCCAGGATACTGAAAGATTTCATTGACTCAAATCAATTTCTTGAGCATAGAAAATAAGGTCCATTCAACAGCTAATAAAGGCCATAGAAATGATCTGTTAAAGAAGCCAGGAAGTGAAATTTCATCTAAAGTAGGGTGCAGTGAAACACAAGGCAACTACAAGCCAGATTAATAGCCTATCAAACTGTGGTGTGGGCCATCAGTTCCATCACCTTAATCAACATGAATATAATTTTTTCAACAACTTGGCTATCTTTCCGTGCCACCCAAGGTGCAATGTGTGTGTATACACTGAACAAGTCCCACATCACACTTCAACACATGTCGTAAAGTTTAAGCTTGTTGTCAAGGACATTTTATCATGAAGTTTTGCTTTGATTAGATTACAGTAATGAATGTAATCTAAACAGTCTTTAAAAATCAGTCTATTGGCATAAAATTAACCTCAACCATTTAATTAATGTATTTATAATTTTTCTTAAGAAATAAGAAAAGATGTGAAACATTTGCTCATCTGTCTGCTGTTCATCTCTTCTGTTTTATATGATTATAAATTATACAAATTAATTATATCTATTTAGGCTTATATTTATTTAGGTTTATTAGTCAGACAAAAAAAATGAAAATGTTTTAGTAATTTATAAGTTTATTTCTAAGGCACCAGTACAGAAAACATTGAAAGTTGCATAAACAGTGTCTGATGTACTGTACACACGTTTATAGCCAATTATAGCTAATTTCCAAAACCAGTCCCTTCATGGTCACTTCAAGCCCTGGGAAATTGTGCATTTTCCCCTATATTCTGACATTTTTAGACCAAACAGTTCTTGTTAGGTGGATCTAGGCAACTACTATCCACTTTTATGCCAAGTCAAAAATGAAAATCAGAGACAACACATTTATTGTTAATGGTACTCCAATAGTCCTGGACTGGTTGAAGTCTACAGAGTCCTCAAATTCATATAGCAGTACGCATTGTAACTATGCCCACAACAAGTTGTTTACAGAGTCTCCCAATGGTAACAGAAAACGTATGTCCCAAATTGAAGCGTCATGACCAACAATAAACTTTATGGAGAGACTGAACACTGAAATCAACATTTATCAAAACAACAGCAAAGTGTGTCCCAACTGCCTCTAGCACAGCGTCTGTGTCAGAGTATGAAATACTACTGTTTTGACTTCCACTTTGTTAGGTGGCCTTTATTTAGAGGAGATGAACTTTCACTTTTACAACATCCAGGTGCAGAACACTAGCTACGGGCCATCAAAGGTTTGTGTTGTGTGACTGCCTCTTCACCCCCCCACACCCCCATTACTATGTATTGGGGAAATACACTTTAAATGAATTGCCTGTTGAATGTTAACAGTTTGAGACATAGAAAAGGACCATCCCTTTCTGGGTGTCTAAGCTACCAAGTATAAATAACCAGGTCCTCTTCTGTGTGACTGCACTGCAGGATATCACCCAGCTCCATCTATTAACTGAGAGAGTTGTTGGGCTATTTTTGACGAGTCAGCATTTCTCATCAGATCATTACAAAAACCTAGGCCATAAAACAAGGCTCTGAAGCGCATTTCATCTGATGACTGATCATCATATCCATATTCATGATATCCACAGGCATGTAAAAGCACACTTCTATTCTTCTGATATTCATGAGCAATTGGGGATGCTAAGACCCCTCAGCTAGCTGATGAAAATCTTGAGCTGACTGGTCTGTCTGCAACCACCATCAACAGACAACAAACAAGGCCTCTCTTTCATTCTGTCAGTCCGTGTTCCACTGTCATTTTGTCCTCTGCCTGTCTCTCACACTCAGTCAGACAGCGAGACACAACCACACACATCCAGACAAGCATAAACAGGCTCACACACAAGGAATACAGCTTCATAAGCAGCTCATCAATCTCTCACTGTAACGTCACTACTGTCTTTGTACTGTCTCTTACAACAGATCGAACACATGCTCCCATACCTACTGGTCTGTAAATTACATTATGGTCATATCAACACAAGTAATGTCCTTCAAGAAACATTTCTGCAGTGTTGAAAAACACTACATTGAACACAGTGACCCAAGTGTATTTTGGCCTCATGAAACTAAATGGAAGGTTCACTGGGCTAAGTGGTGTAGAGCACCCAAATGACTCGTGTCTGCTTGTCTGTGTGTATGTCAACAGGGCATAGAGATAAAGCTGCACACTCAGCCACCTTGACACACCTTTATTTGTGCCATTAGAATTAAAGGCTCTTCATCAGGTTAAAAAACAAACAATCAATTACATTGCAGGAGCTGTCTCTGAGTGTATGCTTCAGCTCCCCTTATTTGTTTTGAATGTTCAAAGGAGCATCTATTATAACGGATGCACATACTGGTCACAATAATGACTTCATCAGAGGAAGGTTCCTCGTGTCATCTTATTGCAAGTAAGCTGAAAAGCATTTCTTGGCAGAATTCTTGTTGATGCTACTGTTGTCCAATGCACCAACTGAGGCTTTCTGAATAGTTATTTGTTTTGGCCCTGTTGGGCTTACACCACCATGCCAGCCAAGAAGACATTGCCAACATATCGGGAGTGACAACAGACTCTTCTTCGGCAAATGAAAACTTGAAACAATGATGCAATTGGTCAGCACAAACGAAATAAAACACTACCTGGAATACTTGAGTAATCCCCCCCTCTGACTGCTTGTAATGTTCTAAACTTCCCCCACCTACCATGAAACACTGACAAACCATTTACAAAAAGCCTGTTGGTGTTGAATGTTGAGTGTCAAGATCAGAATTATAGATTTACATCACAGGGCTGACTCCTGACAGACCTCAATGTAACACATCTACTCATCAAGAATGGAAGCGTTTTCATTTGATATAGTGCAGAGACTGTGTCAATCATTCAGTATACTGCTTACTGGCGCCCACTATATGCAAAAGCATCTACGTACACTCAAAGTGTGTGGTGGCAGTTTTAAAACCACTGATTTTGCCATGTCAATGTTTTCTTGCCTGCAAGGCTAAATAAAAATGTCATCTAGCTATTAACGGGGATATCTAACGCCACAAAAAAACGGTACACAATGCTGAAATACAGCTTTGACAAGTTGGTTAAGTTACACCATGACAAAATGGTTGCATTTCACCAGAAAGACAAGATAAAGTTTCAAAACATAAAGTGATAAAAGTAAAGGGGTTCGTTACATAAAATCATTATTCGTCAGGCTAGTTGAATAAAAATACTACACAAGACTGTGCCTTAACTAACGTTAACGTTAGATGGTAGATGGCTTTCTCCAATTTTCGGTGATACTTTTACGTTGATTTTCAAAGAGAACTATCACTACTTGAGCAACCAACACCTATCAACTTTAGAACTTCATCGATAATGTAAAGTTATTCACTGCGGTGCTCCAAACTTCTAACCTTGTGTGTTGGCATCTGTCTGAAAGATATCTGCATGTAGCCAAACAGCTAATTAGCTCGTAAGCTAAGCTAACGTTTTGTGTCTCCTCTTTTTCATCTTCGTCAATACCCTTCTCTCCGTCCTCTGCGCTTTGCCACACATTAACCCCAGGCCTTTCTAGCTTTCCTTCAAAATAATACTACTTCTCTAGATGAAATCACATTTATCTTCAGTTTAATGTGTTTGTATCTCATAGTTCGAGGTGATGCCCCGTGTCGAACGGACCCCCCAGCACCAAGCAGCGGTGTCACTAAAGCGGGCTGGCCGTTGTGTCTCCAGAGCCTAAAGGCCCCAGCGTCATCCTGACTACATGGTCGAAAAGGCTTGAAATTAAACAATGACAACTTGTAATTGTTCACCTCTAGCGCTTGGACACCAGCCGTCTTACCTTTGCTTTGGTAATGATGTGTGTGGCTAGTTTAACAACCGCGAAATTTCCCTTGCCGATGGTCCGCTCGATTTCGTAGTGGCCCACTCGGGCTGGGGGGGGCCTGTTGGCCGAAGTGTGGCCAGGATTGGTGATGCACCCGGTGGCCGTGCTGGTACGACCGGAGTGGCTGATCCCGGAGGGTGGCTGGGCTCGGTTCTGGGAGCCCATGCCTGCGTGGGTCGGTCGGGCAGAGTGCGTAATCCCGGCCGCAGTGGACCCAGCAGCACCTCCGCTTGACACGGCCGCCATCTTCTCGCCTCTCTGCGGGAACAACAAGCAGCCTTGCGCAGCGCGCATCGCGGGCACGCCCCCGCCCTGCGTCATTTTACGTGGAACGCTCCTCCGCAGCGCCCTCTCTAGGTTGTAACCATGGCAACGATCAGCGTAACAAATGACTTCATCCACAGAAACGTATTGTGGTTGCCTTGGCGACAAAGAAGTGCGCATTATCACTCTGGTTCCCATGATTCAGTGATTCTTTGCAAACTGCTGCACTATGTATGATCATACTGGTTCATGATGCTTTAAAGGTGTACGCCGCTCTCACAGTGCAATTACAGATTTAAATCATCTAGTTTTGGGAAAACAGTTTCACTCCACATAATGTTCAAATATTTAGGCCTAACTGACATTATGAATATGTACACAACGGCGTGTTCACTGTTTCCAGCAGTCGATTCTGCAATGCCATGAAGGGGACCACACAAATGTATGCTGTTCGTGTACACCCCTCTATTATGATTTAAACTCATTCCACCCAGAGGCATCTCCTTTCAGATTCACTCAATGTTGGCAGTAGGAGGATAGTTACCTCCCTGCCCTCACGCTTAACCACTGGGGGTTGATTTAGGGACCATCAATAAATTACCGTTTTAATGACACAATAGGCTTACTGATGTTTTCCTCAATATCGTCAATATCGTCATGCAGACTTGCCCATACTGTGAAAAGTGTGATTTAAAAAGTATACAAAATTGGTCTGATGTTACCCACTTTTTCATAATTTTAATATGTTATTCAATAGCTTACATGCAATATTTTTAATAGAAAATGGGCCAAATTTTATTTTTTCTGTAGTTTTCATGTAATGTGAGCCCTGGTGACCCAGTCCTATAAGTCTTATAAGACCTGTGTGATAATATTTTTTTTTTATTGATTTCACTGGGTCACATTGGAAGTCATTGAATAAATCTGTCATTATTTTCAATTCAAATATATATGTAAAATAAATACAGAAATCAAAATTTGATTAGTAATCAAAATAAGTGTGCTACATGAGACCAATTTACTATAATTGTTCAATCACATAGTACTCATAGTCTCATAGTCTGTATGTAAAAACAAAATGAATACACACATTTTGTGCTTAGCTGTAGGCTTTGTGCTTTTCCTGATCATCAGCCTGTAAAAGGGATAAGCTTATCTTCAAAATAACAACAACAATAATAATGTCTTTAGGGAAAATAGCTATGCTTTGATTAAACTTACATCCTTCAGAAATTAATAAAGACATTAATTCAATAAAGGGTGCTCTTTTGCAAGTGTGCAATATTGGGGATTTCATACTAAGCTAAGAAAATACAACTCTAGTCTGCAGCTGTCTCACCAGGTTGTAGACAGCACCACCCCATGGTAGAGAGGATTTCCTGCATCCTGTTTCTGAAAACCAGATTTGGCTATCAACTGAGGTGTCAGCCACTGACAAAGCAGGCAGCTGCCCTGACTTCCCATGGGACCCATCAGTTGGTTTGAGATAATTTGATTAATTTACATTTTCTTTTGGTACATGCACTATTAAATCAGCTGAAATTATGTGTCCCCAAAGACAGACCCTTCATTACCTAATTTCAAGGTCCTGGTTTGGAAGAAACATGGTTCATGGTCTTAAATTAATGTTTAAATAGACAATTGACATGCAGAAAACGTGGGGTCAGGAAGTATGCACAAAGTAACAGAAGTAACTGGGGGTACTGGATGGGTTAGGGTTAGGGGAAACACCTTGGACTATATCCTGTTCCCTTGAGAACAGCTGTAATGGAACATTGTTGTGCAGTAGATATAATTATCAGTGTATTCTAATCTTATTATATTAGTCCAATTACAATATTATTCCATTTGTCATTTGGCTTCACCCAAAATGTATCATTGACACTGTTGTAGTGCTTTCTCATTAGGGCAGACAAAAGATGACAAACAAAGACACAAAAAATACTGCAAGAGAGCTACACAGCTATCGCAACATCTTTTTTGTACCTACCGCCCTCTGGAAATACGTAACTTGTTAGGTCTTGATGTCAGATATTTTCTGTGATTGACTTGCACCAGATTACACACAGCTGTTGCATTTTTAATGTCTTCAAACGTTTTCATGACAAAGGCCATGCCTGTGCCAATATCATACAAAAAACAGTCCAAACTTTGTAAAAGGACTGAATTATACAGGAAATATACTCCTATGCCATGTCAACCATAAGGTACAACACTGTATCAAATAAATATTTTGCTCATTGCAATAGTTTTCATCTTGATGAAACTCTTCATATTTACTATCACAACAATATATATATTACTCCAGGCACAAAAAAGTACACCATGCAATACAGGAGAGGTGATAATAACAAAACAAGAAAAAAAATCAACAAAATAAGGGATGAAAACAAAATAAGAGACAAATACATTTTCTAAATAAGCTAGAAACTAAATAATAATACATGCCCCCAAAGAGAAATATTTAAATAAATAACTAATGACAGTAATGACAATGACAGTATTAGAAAATACTATTTAATTTGACTTCATAGTGTCATGAAATATGATTCTCTAATGTTCTTTTAAAAAAATAATATTCTGTTGCTTTTTAATTGATTGTAAGAGCAAGAGCATTAAACATTAACTTAAAATCGATCAAAAAAGCAGGAAAGAGGGTTGCAAACCTAAAATTATTATTACTTATAATTTTCCCAATAAAACAAAAATAATTAACAACCTACTTTAGATGTTTTTGTCATGTTATCATAATAACGATAAGTAAGTGATTAGTGGTATTGAAAACTTTAGAATTTAAATCCGACATAATAAATATTTATTAGTTATAAACATCCACATAGCTGGAGATTACAGAATTCATTGGATATATTTTATGTGAAGTTTTGAAAGGAACTACTTTGTCTTTTTTAGGAACACAATATTTATCAGGTAAAAGCTCATGTTATTTTTTCTAATATATTTGTAGAATAGGGGATTCACATGACGTCATGACGTCCTGGTCCGTTTGTTTACTGTCTGAGCGTGGAGGGGGGGCGCTGGTGGCACAGTTTCACACTGTAAACACACTGTGCATCTCTTCGCCCTCTGCTCGAGAAATACTTGCACAATGCCACGACACCGCGAACACAGGCCGTGACAGTTTCTTATGCTGAACAGACTTGGACAAAACACTTGGTGCTATGTTATTTTTAACACGAGGCTGGAACTGACTCCGATATGAAAACATGGAGCTGCCCGACCAACGATGCTAACGTTAGTAAAGCTAACTAGCAGCCTCTTAGGCTTTGGCGTTTGAGGTGAAGAGGAACTGGCCATTGTCATCCTTTTGTCTTGAAACTGTTTGCACAATCGACAGCTTGGAAGTAAAACGGATACTAAAACAAGGAGGGGCACGCCTTTAGCCGATGTTAACATCCTACAAGCTGTTTTGCTTGTTAGTTACCAGCTGCTGTTATTGTCGGTCCGCCATAGCTGGAAAGTGGCCCCGTTAAGCTAGCAAGCTCACTATCCGAGTGGCTGAATGGGGTGGAGTTTCCATTAGAATAACATTAGGCGTCAGTTGTTAGTTTCGGAAGACGTGTCAGACAAAATGGTGTTAAGGAGCTGCTGGAAATCTCGACATAAAAACAGCACCGGACCTGCTGTTTGTTGGATCCGATCAGGTCTGGCAGTCCTGCTCTGGTTGTGTGTGACCCAGTTTACATGTGGCAGTGGGGCGGTGGGGGAGACCAAAAATGTGGTCCAGAAAGATGCTGAGTTTGATGTCACCTACAATGACACAGTCACAAGTGAAAACCAAACCATCTATGCTTTCAATCACACTATCTCCAGGAATAAGGTGAGTTT
>JAJHUR010137419.1:0-48323 GCA_027495735.1 Lutjanus campechanus | reverse complement strand
GCGTCGATCTCGCGAGACTTCCGCACGTGCGTCCATTAAGAGATATACGACGTCTCGCGAGATCGACGCCATGTTTACATCCTACCGGCTACATGCTACAGCTGACATTTCTGCTAAAAACATGGCGTAAATGGCGTCTTTTGCGGTTAATTTTTAATGTCGCGGCTCGCGGACACTTGGATTACACCACACAAGCAGAATGGAGACGTTTTGTGTTTGTTTTGTGTGCTATTTTTAACGTTTTATCCGTGGTCACCGATCTCTGCCATTGTACTGGATGAGGCTGCTACCCTGTTTCTCCTAAAACTCCAGGATTGTTTGGTGAACTGAAGACCTTCACTTATCATCACATCGGCATAGTGGTGAGTACGTATACTGAGTGGGTTATTCTCACAAGGTGGAATATCGCTTTAAGCACAATTTAAAGTTAGCATAAGTAGGCTTTGTCCAAGTTGTTCGTAGACATATCAGGACATCAAATATCAACGTTTTGGGTTGGAGAAATGTCCCAAGAACAACAAAACAATGAGGAAAAAAGGGAAGATACAGGCAGAGGGCAGGGTCTCTGCAGATACACTTGTAGTGTGTGGTAGTGATGATTGAGAGGGATTATGGGTCTATAAATTGGTTTTTGGGGAACATGTTGGAGATTATACCTTTAACAATGAGGTGGACCGTTTTAACTTTATACATTATTTAATCATAAAATATCATTTTAATCACCTTTCTGATTCACTTAGAGAAAATGGCGGATCAAGTGCGATGGGAAAGATCTGAAAAAGACAGACATGAGATGCACAATACTAAGAGAAACTTAACTGACATTACTGAAGTAAGAATAGCAGATCAAAGAAACAGGGTGTAATTTCAAATTGTGATAATCCACAAAACTGCCAATGATAAAGCACAAAGCTGAATGAGACTCATTCAAAACATTACATTACTTCAACTTCAAATGAATAGAGATGGAAAAAGCACACTTTCTGTGCTCAAGTAGAAGAACAGATACTTGTGTAAAAAAAAAACGACTGGTGAAAGTAAAAGTGATGATTCAACGATTCAGTGATTCAGTAAAAGTGAAGAGGTACAGGCTCTGAAATGTACTCAAGTATAAAAGTAAAAAGTAGCTCTCTGAATGACATTTCTGCTGACTGACTTTCTGTGCAAAGCCAACTGAAGATCACCATTTCTCCACAAGAGTCTCCTGTCTGTTTCAGCTGGTTACATCTTTTTTGTCCTGTTACATCTTTTGTGTCTCGTTACGTATTGTTTGCTGGGTTACATCTATTATATTTGTTTTTCATCTTCTTACATCTTTTTCCTCTTTATATGACTTTTACATAATTTTTCATCTTTGAGGTCGTTTTTCGTTCTGTTATTTCTGTCGGGCGAGGTTTGTGCTGAAAAATAGACCAAGGAATCATCTTTGTCCCACCAATTTAGGTTGAAATCAGTCTTGACTCTTAGTTGGAAAGGTAGCACAAAATGATGCAAAATAAGAAAAATCAGTAAAAAGTAAAAAGTTGTCTGAAAGATACATGAAATATCTACTTAAGTAAAGTAACTAGAAGTACATGGAATGGAATACCTTTTTTACAGTGTATATTAATTTACTCAACATCATTTATGATTTTATTTTTATTGTTATATTTCTTATATCTAGAGCAGGGATATTTAGCCTGTCTTCAGGATGTGAGCTTGGTGTTTGCTCATCCAAACCAGACATCAGGTGACACGTAGAGGTGGCACAGATTCATAAAGACTCAACAGGAACATCAGCATGCGTTTACTGTTATGGACCTGTCTTCTAGACGCTTTTCCAATAAAGAACGTGTTAGTGTCAGAGGTGTTGTTTCAGATTTTGTCACAGGCTTAGCTTTCTACTTTTCTGCAGAAGCTGGAGATAAAGTCGAGGCTTAACCACCATCTGCACATTTGAGGTGCACTGCAGAAACATTACCAAACTCTTAAAACCATGATCTGCCCATTTATTTTTACGATGCGTATGCATGATACAGGTATCTTCTCTCTTTCATCTTTTTCTTGTTTTTGAAATGAGAAAAGGTTTCACGTTTCAACTCAGTGGTCCACCCAGTTCTGATTTCTGGTGACTCCTCTGCCAGATAGCCAACAAAAGTAATGACTCAACTCGGTTTTGAGACTGAAAACCTGTTCTGCAAACCTGGAGATAAGGTTTTACCTGTATCTCATCTTCCTAATCCTGAACATCTCTTGAAAGTTTAATTTGATGGACAATATGAGTGGTATGTTGAAGAAGCACTATGACTGGGCTGGGTTTCGATTGTAGGTTTCATTCGCTATCCATTTCCAGAGGGGTGCCAAGGTGTAAAGAGTGTTTGTTGAAGATTTGATCTCTCTCAGCTAAATAACATGGTCTATCTTTGTCATCAATCTTGTAGTTTTTGTTCTCATTGGTTACTTATAACTTATAAGTTTTGTTTTTTTTAAGACAGTTAAATGATTGAAACATCAATAGAATTCACTGGGATTTGATAGAATTAGTATTGTGCAACTTGACTTTATTAAAAAATGCTTTATAATGTGTTATTATCATTCTTATAAAATATTATAAATATGTATAAGTGCCTATAAGCATACAGTGCTAAAAGCAGAATATAGCACGTCATAACAGACATAAACTGTTACTAGAACAGACAACAAATATTGCTGAAACACTGTGATTGTAGCAGATCTTTAAGATTCAGATGTTTTCATATTTTTCTGCTTATTGGTACCTTGTCCGTGAATGTTCTCATTCGTCCAGGTCATTGTAATCTCAGGAAAGATTAAATCGAAAGCAACTGGACTTGTTTAAAAGTCTTTTTTTTTCTTTTCTTTTCTATTCTTTTTTTTTTTTTTGAAGACGTTCCGCCTCTCATCCAAGAAGCTTCATCAGCTCATGCCTGTCAGACTAGTCTCTGTAGTGGTACCTTGTCATTTAGGTAGGTATATCTGCTGAGTTATTGAGATATCCACTGCTGATAACTGATAACTGATAACTGGGAAGGTTTGTTTAAAAAATGTATTCCAATACTAGTCACATGTTAAAAAGAAGTCAGTAATCTAATCACTTCTAATCACAATATTGAAGTAATGAAACTTGAGTATTTTCTGTTACTTTAGAATTACCTTTAACATTTACGTATGTTGGTCTAGCCGAAGTTTATTTTATTTATTTCATCTGTATTTAAACAGGATGTCCCATTGAGATTGAAAATCTCTTTTACAAGAGAGACCTGGCCGAGGTAGCAGCCAATTAAGTTAGCTGTTGTTCTACGTAGCTAAAGTTAGTGGTTATTCTGTGTAGCTAACATCAGCAGTTGGTCTGTAGAGCTAACATTAGCCCTTGTTCTGTGTAGCTAACAATAGAGTTTGAATAGAGTTAGAATTTTTTTTGTAATCCTGCTAATAATCCCCATTTTTAAAAAAAATGTAACTGTAATCTGATTACATCTTATTTTTCTGTCACTGTAATGGAATACAGTTACCTTTTTTGTATCCTAATTATGAATGTAAGTGTGGTGTCATGTAATCTGTTACTCCCCAAGCCCACTTACACCCTATCCATTGTTATTTCTGCAGTGTTGCAGTTGGTTCTAGTTAGTAACATTAGACATTATCAGTTTTGATCCTCATCTCCAGCCAAACAACTTCCTCAGTCTTTATTTGACACCAATGACTAGTGAACAACAATAATTAGTATGCAGTGACATGATGAACATGACATTAAGAAGCCAATAAGCTGAATAACAAGCAATTGCAATATTATGAATATGACTCATTTTGGTTCCTGGAAACTCCATAGCGTGCAGGATGAGGACATAAACAAAGCAATTATATAATTTAGTCCCCCTGCAGTAAATTCTACCTCTGTTACACCTGCTAGCCTACTAAGGGGAGTTTTCCCCCAACTTTTCAGCAGCAACCTCAAAAACCACAGGGTCGACATCACCAGTGTGAATAAGGGTTAAAATAATAAAGGATGAACTCCAGGCAGATGCTCTGAGTATTTCAGAGATGTCAACTGTTCTCTGTTCATGTTGTACGTCTTTTGTGATATATATTTGAAAAAGAAAAGAAAAGGAATATGTGATGATGAGTAAAGAATTATATGAATAGTGTGTCAGCTTACTGTAGATGAAGTTGTGACTGGCTTTGTTGACATTTAGTGCAGGGCAGGAGTTTCCTAGCAAATACGAGACACTGTTGACTTGTGCTGAAATGACTAATAAATGAAAGAGACAGAAACTGAAACAACAACTATTTTAAGAATAGATTTAATCATTCATTCAAGTCATTATCAAGCAAAACTACCAAACATTGGTTGGTTCCCCATTGTTGTTTTTCTCTGTTTATTATCATTATAAATTGGATATCTTTGGGTTTTATACAATTAATTAGGACGGATATTTCATGCTATGGTTGGTGGGGACAATAAACATGTCCTAGTCTGTTGTCACAAAGTTGCTATGTTGTGACGGCGACCCAGAGTGTCCCCATAAGCATAGTAAAAGCTATCTGTCTCTGGTACGGAGTGCGAGGGGAGACAGATGGATGTTATGCTGCTGCCAGAGGAGTGCTGACTAAGATTACAACACGGGTGTATATTTCTCACTTTTCACCCTGATGGTCTGAATAACTTGATTAATCAGACCGTGGTTGGTTAATCTGGTTATCTGTCCAATGATGTCCAGTGAGTAGTTTTAAATGTGCATTGTTTTCTTTTGTATGTAGCCTTCTTTTATTTTTTTTAATTTGCTAAAATAATAAATCATAAAAATAAAAGTATTTTTCATGATGGAGTGTGGAGGATAAATTTAGGAATCTCACAGGAGACTCGTAGTTTGTGAGCATGTGTATGCATGTGCTTCATGCCATTCCTGCATAAGTCAGTGCCCCATTTGGGCCACCCCAGTCCAAAAAAAAGCCTGGAAAGTCCCCTGAATGCAGGAGAGTGCGCAATTGTTCAAAACTTAAAAACATATTATTTTGGATCACTAATGAGCACAGGTGCTTTGTCATAATACTGAATCTCATTAACTAACATTGACTGGACACTGGCAGACAACAGTAGTTATATATATATATATTTTAATCAGAATTATTGCTGGCGACAATTCAGCAAACTCTTGATTTTATAAACCACATTATAATAAATCAGAAAATAATCAGCTGACAAATCTATGATAAAACAATAATTTGATGTAGTTCTACTGTTGTTGAGCCTTATCAAGATGTTGTAGGCTGCAGAGATACATCAATCAAACCTGCAACTGATTATGTGTCCACATGTGACTCATTCTGAAAGCTTGCGTACGTAAGTTATTTATATTGTTTCATGACTTGTGTTCCTGTACATTTTGCAGTTTGAAGATTGCGGTCACATTCATTAGCATTGCACTCGATTCTGTATAAGTATGTAAGTGGCCACTTTGGATTAAAGTCCAACACACAGTGACACGAAATCATGTGTTTCGGTAAAAGTTTTACTGGCATCCGCCAGCTGAATTCACGCCTTTAGAACCTCGTCTCATGTGGCTGTACCACCAAGATTATCAAAGACATTTACTTCTCCCTCTGTCATTCACTCACGCACAACCACATGGGCGCATGCTTGAAACCTCCCCTCAGACTGTGACGCAACCATAGACGTATGCGTGTGTAGTTCTCAACAGTAGTCAGTATGAGTCGTCATTGTGTAGCCACAAAGTGTGATACAGACACTGTAGGATTACCCTTTATAACTGCACCGCACGGCAAGAGCCACCCACTCCCTGCTGTGGGCGTTGTGGTGAGGGTGGGTTAAACACACGTTCTGTCACTTGATGTCGCCGATCCTTCAAGCAAAGGTTACGTTGTGACATTTTAGGCCACTGAATACAGAAGTGCAGAGGGCACTGCCCCATTCTTCATGGAAAATACAGTGTTGATAAAAAAGTGTTCACACTGCTCCGAAGGTCTGATGTTTTGATGTGTTAAAGGGGAACTCCGCTGATTTTATACATCACAGTCTGTTTACAGGTCTTGGGGAGTGCTACTGTGACAAAAAGTTGTAAAAAACCTTTTGTGGCGCCAGAGGGAGCTGTAAGAAATCTGTTGAAGTTACGTTAAGTGATGTCACAACTATTTTAAGTTCCTGGCATTTATTTTTGTTACTCAATGAGTACACTGTAAAAAAAAAAAAAGTCTATTTGTTTTAACTTTAAAAAGTTGGTGTCCGTGTCCAGTTGACTGAATTTGAAAAGACAAATTGATTTAATTTTGTAATAATTCAAAACAAATAAACTTTTCTAGTCAAATAAACTTGATATTAATTCAGCTGTGCTTGAGAAAACATGTTCAGGTAGAAAAGTGCACTCAGTAGAGTCCAGATCCCCACCGGGCAACGGATGGTGAAGCACCTACACCACAACTGCCAAATGCAACCAGTGAAGATCTGCAAAAGTTCTGCCAACCTTAACATGACCTTCACATTACCTTCACTTTACTGAAACAAGACTTCAAACTGAAGCGGTTGTTGATCACTTGAAGAGTGAGAAGTCAGCTGTCAATGGTCGTATAAAACAAAGCAGTCAAAACGTAGAATTACTGCCCCGTAGTTGTATTTCTCCACCAACCAGTCAAATTACAGTTTACTGTCTAGACTGATATAGTGTATGTAGTGAAGACTTTAAGGAATTTAATATGGAACTTACCACTAAATTGACCTGTAACTTTGAAAGAACTTAATAAAAGGTATTAAGTGGGGGTTTTTTGGTCTCATTATACATGTGTGTGATTCTAGTGAATAATTTCCAGTGGGAAACATGCTGTCTTCATTTAGAAACCAGACTACAGAGGACTGATACAGAGCTGACAATTACGATGTCACAGTGAAGCTAAACTTTGATCTTTTGGAAATAAAATGTCATCACCTCATCATTTCATCCTATTAGACATTTGTGTGTAATTTTGTCATAATTTGTGTATGAATTCTTGAGTTATGGTCCAAAAATGTGTTTAGTCAGGTCACCGTGATCTTTACCTTTGACAGCCAAAATCTAATCAGTTCATCTTTGAGTACCAAGTTTAAAGAAATTCCCTCAAAGCATCCTTGAGATCTCGTGTTCACTACAATAAGATGACCTGAAAACGTGACATCTGTGGCTGTGGCTGTGGCTGTTGCCGGCACGGAGCAACAAAAAAGTTTTTCAAAAATTCTGAATCACACTCATCCGTCAGCATTCAGCATACAGCCATTCATCACACGCTCACACACTCACGTAGACATGACAGCAGTCGTATGTTTCCCTGGCGGGGATAATAAGAAGCTTAAGATGTTAAGTTGAACCAACAAATAAACAAGATTTACTTATATTTTCCCATTTGGAGGAGTCAGTGCTTCATTCATCACAGCTGCTCCTGTTGGAGCTACTTTGTTCCAGCATTGGTACGAAGACAAGACATGAAACTGCTCCCAGTGAATTTATTTAATTTTAAGTATAAGGGCTGATTTGAAAACTAACCTTCATCATGGTTCGCAATGTTTCCATTATTGTGAAAACAAGCTTCAATTACTATCTCAACAGTTTTAGAGACACAGCTAGTTTTCATTATGTTTTCTTTAAACTATAACCAAAAAAAGGGTCTTAGGAGAGTTTTAATTCACAAACAATGCATGCTGGAAAGTCTGCCATTGGTTGAACTCTGTGTAGTACACATTCAGTTCATTTCAAGTTAAAATAATTCAAGTTAGAAGAACTCATCTTTATAAGTTCTTAAGTGTCCTGAAAATAAAGACTAGAAAATTTAAGTTTAATTAACTTTAATGCATAAAACCTGCGTATTTATGTAAAGTTCATGAGAAAAGATTAGTGGATTCCACTGAAATTCTGTATGATTTTTTTGCAGTGTAAAGTTTCTGTGTTTTACAAGGCAGACATTTTGGGTTTGGTTCACGTGTCATACGCTTCTTTGAAACACACCAATTTCCTTTATCGCTGACATTTCCTGAAAGCTTCTGCAGCAGCTGTTTCCAGTGTATGTGCACACTGCCACTAATGCTCATACTCAGGTAGTATAGTTCAGTAAAAACTTTATTTACACACTCTCAGGACATAACAGTGCACTGCGCACAGTGTAGAACAAAAAGCAAATATCACAGACAATATATTTGAAAAAAAAAAATCTGCTTTACAATAAGAGTCAAATAGCAACAACTTGTTTGTTGATTAAACAGTTGTACTGTACAATTTTGAAGAACTTAATTTGAGTATTACCAATACTTTATACTTTTACTCCACTGCAGACACGCTGTAGTTACTGATACTCAGATAAATATATAAAATATATGATTAAAATATATTAAATACAATACATTGTGATTAAACCAGTGGTTTCCAACTTTTTTGTCCTGATATAAAAGTATAAACAGTTCCCACAAAAGAGCTCACCCCCCACCGCCCCCACCACCACCACCACTACCACCCCTCTCAGATTTTTTTCACAAAACTGTCGAAATTATCCAATGTTACACAGACAAGAAAAATCCACAGGGAAACAAACTTTCCCCTCCCTTATTTCCTACCCCCTAATCACCTCACAATCCACAGATTGAACTTTACCCCCAGGTTAGGAACCACTGGACAAAACTAGCTTGCTGTATATAAAGCCATTACATACAGCTCACACATAACAACGTGTATAATATATGAGAATATACTATCCAGAATGAGTGAGTACTTCTACTTTTGACAATAGCTTAAGGTACATATAATGGGCTATAATGAGGGGCTCCTAGTTACTAGTTATGAAGCACACACCTGCGCACACATTTACAGCAGTAGACCTATATACAGTATACTTTACCAACAATGTATTGGATGTTACAGTCAGATGAGTTAATATTACTTCAGTCTGTCTCAATATATTTTGCACCTAAATTAGCCACCATATATCGTATCATCCTGTCACATGATCAAATAGTAACTTCTCATTCGACAACATCAACAGTCATATATCCTAACAATTATCATTGCATATCTGAATATGACAAAAATAACAAAATAAGAAAGAAAATAAGATTGTTTTTGTCGTTGCTATAGCTTGCTACTGAAAAATTTAAAGCATGACAGGGATGTGTTTGCATTTTTGAGGGCAAATGCAGCAAGTGGCACAATTTTCAATTTAATATGAGTTCTTCTTTGAACACCGGCATATTCCCAAGTGGCAGTTGTCTGAGTCACTTATAAGTCTCTGTTCTCCGTCTGCTCTCTCTATGGGCCCCTGCGGCCCCAGTCTAACTGCACTGCCTACACAGTCTGTGATTACTCCCTTGACTTTTGATTCTTTAAGTCTATTTTAGCACTAATACCCCAGTATCTTTACTTAATCGGGTTTTAAATGCAGAGTTGTAACAGTATTTTTACATCATTGTACACGTTTACTCAATTAAAGTATCTGAATACTGCTGCTGTTTTTAGGTAAGGCATGTCATTTCTTTTCCCTGGGGTATTTCCCACAGAGGCACTTTCAAAGTAATATCAAAGAGCTGCAACAGAACTTTTTCCAAGTATATCGCACTAGTCACATGGAGGCAGACAGGTACACACTAAGCCACCTGTGTTTTCTTCTGAATGAAATTTCTTAGCAAAACACAAAAATAATGAGTCATGCTTTCATAACTCCTCTGAATGTATTGATCTGGGAAAAGTCTCCAGTGTGGTATAAACAACATGAAAGGCCTCACATTTACAACATCAATCTTTCCACTGGCTGAATTGAAAACATGAGAGGGAGTACCTCTCAGAGGGAAAAAGAGATCTATTTAAGTCTATGAGGGGATGTCCCCCAACCCTGCACAATGGCACTGAAAGCATATTTTTTACAGTTCTCAGCTAAACAACAGACCTGCTGCCAGTGGAAAAACAAAACATGATAAAAAAAAAATAAGACAGAAAGACCAGATGACGAAAATAAAATTTGTCTAACGCTCGCTCTCTCTTGATAATTACCTTTAGTACTATATTTTCAAACCATATAGTGCCTCATTTAACCGTATCACATTATATAACATCATAAGGCTAGAAGGAAGCAGCAAAAACATGTATATATGAGCAAGAAGGACGGTTTGAAAATATTATGAGGCATTTAGTGGCATGATTCCTCAGGTCGTTGTACAAAAGTTTGAGTATCCAAATTTGTAATAAATATTAAGGTTACACACAAAGTGAATTATGTAGTAAATACCATGTTTTACTACTTGACTTGAAATTGATTCACAGTTAAATGACAAAAAGTGAGGTATGATACAAATAAATCTTTCTATAATCAACCCAATATTCTATTACAACAGAACAAACGAAAGTCAAATATTGACCAGATTACACCTGCTATAATACAGATAAATAGTTTTTCTGATGTTTTTTATGATGTAAAACCAACAATATAAGGAAAATATAAGTGATCAGCCTGAAATTATTCATATGATGATTACCTAGTCTTACAACTCACAGCACACCTTGACACATGAAACTTGGAAATTTCACCTCAGGGCTCCGGATTCAGTTTGAGAGACAACTGGCTGCCATTGCCGCTTTCCTCAATTGGCCTTCGGCACAGTGACTCACTTTCTGAAAACAAACATTAAAGCTCAATTAATTAAAATGAAATATCTACAATGCTCTATAAACCTCAAATTAATATCCATATTCCTTGATTTATTGTCATTTTAAAAGATAATGGGCACATTTGGCACAGAACTGAAAGAAAAGGAGCCCAGGTGGGCAATTTCATGTGAAGCATTCAGAAAGAACACAAACATTTTTCCTACAACAACAAAAAGTATCATATGTAAGAAAAACATATTGTCCTTTTGTATGTGCAAGATATAGAAAAGTATTAAAGAAAACATGAAAGAAGGGAGTTTTTTTTGTAGATTGTGCATTTCAAGAATAAAGTCAGAATGGTGACTTTATTCTCGACATTTCGACTTTATCCTCAATATTTTGACTTTATCCTTGAAATGCAAAACCTACTTAAAGTCTGACTTTATTCTTAACATTTTGACTTTGTTCTCAACATTTCAACTTTATTCTCAACATTTCGACTTTATTTTCTAAATGCAATTCAAAAAATCTTTTTTTTTAACTTATGCCTCGCTCTAATTCTCTTCAGTAGCAAAGAGGTTAATGTTCAAAGGAATACATTTAGGGGAAACATGTTTATTTGCTTTCTTGCTAAGATTTAAAGGAGAGGATTAGTACATCTTTCATGTCTGTACATGAAATATAAAGCTAGAGTCAGCAGGTGGTTAGCTTAGCTTAGCACAAAGACTTGAAACAGGGGGAAACAGCTAGTCTGGCTCTGTCCAAAGACAACACAATGTGCCTCCAAACACCTCTAAAGCTCACTAATCGATGTGATATATCTTGTTTATCTTGCTGCTGCTGGTGGTCTGCAACCTCAACACCTAACCCTCCATAACAACGGAACGTGTGGTTTTTACACTTTGGTTTTTATATGAATTAAACAAGATATGACGTGTGAAGTTTTAGAGGTGCAGATACAGTCGGCTGCTTACAGTCTTTGTCCCAACATAACCAGCTGCTGGCTATAGCTTCATATCTTGCTTACAGACACAACAGTGGTTAGCAATCTTCTCAAAGTCTCATCCTGTTCCTTTAAATGCAGTATCACTTCACTTTTTATTCTGTGACATACTTGGTATTACTGGTTGTTTGTCCGTGTAAGAAGTAGTGTGCAGCTTGCAAGTCACAGCAGTCAGTGCAAGCAGTCCGACAATCCCGAATACGAGGAGGATCATACCTGAAAAAGACAAACAAACTACAAGTTGTTTAAATTTCCTGTTTAATCTGAGGTTGTGTCATAAAAAAAAGATGTCAGTAAAGGTTTTACCAGTGTGGTTGCCTGTGTTTGAAGGTTGGGAAGGCTTCACTTTGGTATCTGGTGTGTCAGCGTGTCT
This sequence comes from Lutjanus campechanus, assembly GCA_027495735.1. Taxonomy (NCBI): domain Eukaryota; kingdom Metazoa; phylum Chordata; class Actinopteri; order Lutjaniformes; family Lutjanidae; genus Lutjanus; species Lutjanus campechanus. Next base: position 36,340 of record JAJHUR010137419.1, on the reverse strand, counting down.
TGGAGTAGATGTGGTGGTCATGGTAGTGTACGTCTTCGGAGCTTGGGCCCCCTCACGTAGACGGGGGAATGCTAAGAGTGTAGTTAGAGAAACTATTTTGTTTGATGTGGGGGTTGTAGTGGTATAATTGTTACCCTGCGGCTCCTCGTTACATATGACGTCTGAGATCACGGTTCCATTCTTTTTCACTCCGGCTGATTTACAGCTAGAATGAAGGATAAAAGATAGAGCTGTAGACAACAGATAACAACTAAAGACATTACAGAATTTACCTTTTTTACATATAATCCATGTTTTTAAAACACAAGTACACCAAAAAAAAAACAAAAAAAAAAAAAAAAGAAAGAAAAATTATTTGTCTTTACTTAAAAAAGTTACTGTCTGGGTTACCTTAAATTTTTAATTTGACTGAATTCGAGAAGACGAGTGGATGTAATGTAATAGACAAATATTCAGTCAGATTGACAAACATTGCAAACAATTTCATTTCCCTTTTTTTATTTTGTGTCAAAGTGTAGAAACTGAAAATAATACTTTCATTACTGTAAAAATAAACAACCATGACTTATTTTAAAGTGTGTTAGAGCACCCAGCAAGTTTTCATCATATATGTGTTCTTCAAACAATAAAAAAGAAGGGACAGATAATATGCTGATCATGTCTCTTAAAGGTAGAATCAGTAGGATTTGTCTGAGCTGTTCATAAACACAGCAGAAAGATAGTTTATTGTACATTGATTATTGTACATAATAAAACTAATAAGAAAATACAGGTAGAGAACAGGGTCTCTGCACCTTCTCTATCTACACTTGTCGTTTTAAAGAAAATGTTGCATATTATGCCTTTAATTCAATAAGTTGATTGAACTCTGTACAGTACGTTAATTCAGTGCATCATTTCAAGACTTCAAGTTAGAAGAACTTATGTTTATAAATCCAAGAGTCTTTTAGTTTAATTAACAAATAAAACTGGTATATTTGCATTAAGGTAATGAGAAAAGATTAGTTGATTCCTCTAATTTCTTTTTTTTTAACAGTGAATGTAGTTGACCTACTCTTTAAATCTTTTGCAGGGCGAGTCGGGAGTCGAGCTGAAATATCCATCTTCACATTTTGAACATTCTGGAATTTTGGAACCTGACAGAAACAGAATAAATCATTAAAAAGGCAATTTCCTTGACATATTAGTATATACAGTGTTTTGTGATCCATCTCTGTACCTCCAAATCTCTTCCCAGATCCAGTGTCACATTGGCAAGTGGAAGCATCTGTGTCGATGGAAGTAAATCCTTCACGACACTGACATTTAGCATCTCTCTCTTTTGTGCAGCGCTGTACAGTAACACTCCCAGATCCTACAACAACAGGAAAAAATCTCTTTGTTAAGGGGTGAGTGTGTGAAATAACAGGTTTATCACATAATTGCTTCCATTACTGTTTTTGTAAATTAGAAAAGGTTCAAAACTTACCTATAACACACTGTGTGCATGCTCGGCACAATTTCTTAGAATAATTCTCTTCAGGTTGGTAAGTTCCTTCACTGCAGTCTTGGCAATCATTGCCATTTTGTGCTTGTTTTTTACCTTGATTGATTTAACAATGTCAAACAGGAATAATGCATCATATATTAATATCTTAGCATGAAGAACATAATTACAGTGTTGTACAAAAGAAAAATCATACATTACCTTTTGGGCATGCAGCATCAAAATGAACAATGAGTTCATAAAAAGACAAAGTGAATAGAAGCAGTTTGAGCTGAACCATATTCGAAACTTCAGTGCTGACAAGTGCTGGTGAGAGCTTCCTGTAAAAACACACCACAGACAGCCAGACACCCCAGACTGTTACCTTATAAATGATGTGAAAAAAACCCACGCTCATTCACAAACGTTTCTGGAAACACACACGGTCTGATGTAATGATAGGAGTGAGTTAAAATGCATAATGTATTATAATGTCTGGATATAATACTTTGTAATGAGAATTTAAAAACACAAAATAAAAGCAAAATAAGTTCTATTTTGAATGTTGGTACTCCTGCATTATTCTGGTGATGTGTTATGTTTTTCATGATTGATTTGATCAATCTTGGTGCATAATTGTTGAAAAAACAAGCAACTGAACCTTAGGTTGTTGTTTTTTTGTTTTGATTTTTGGGTTAAAGTACTGTTGTTATGGTGAAGTACGAACTACGAACACTAACACTTAACTTATGTAAGCATAGATAAACCATGTTGCTTTATTTACAAAATAAACTGCACAACTTTACTTAGAAAGTCAAATCTGCTCCTAACAGACCATGTAGCAGCTTTTATGTTCTGGATTATGTATTTACTACATAAAGTAGGCTTAACCATACCACTCCACAATAAGACTCCCCTTATATATAATTCAGAAGTGATTTATGATAAAAGTTACTTATTAGGTTTTAAACACTTGCTTCATTTCCATAAAATGATACAATCTAATCTAAAATTAAAATACATATTTTATATAACAGACATGCATGACATTTTAGTAACAAAATAATTAACATTACAGCACTCAATACAGTTCATTTGATTGATATAAAATAAATAATCACATATATATTTAATATATATATTAAGATGCACTTAATTTGTTATAGCAACACTCACTCCATTTATTGTAAAGCACTTTGGTTCACCGAAAGGTTTGTTGTAAAGGGCTGTATAAATAAAGCACATTTACATTTACAGACATAAAAACTGATGGAAGTTATAATCATTTTCCATCTGTCGAGTGACCTATTACATTATAAAAATGTTTAGGAAACATAATATACAGCTTTTGAACTATTTTACCATGTTTATTAACCTTTATCTGGGCTTTTCAAAAAACTTTTCACGACTACTTGGAAAACAGGTAAGAACTGTGGTTTATCTTTCGGAAACTGTTTAGCTTTACATTGTTTTGCTGGTAAGAATATGACCTAGTACCTAGTCCTTAACTTATGGACTTAAAGAGCAGATGGAAAAAAAACTGCAAACTTGATTTATTTGCAAGATACAACCACACAAACGGATGTTCAAAACACGCCTCCACCCAAGTTTTAGCTGGCTGCTGCTCAGTGAAATCCAAAAAAATATATATCACAGAATATGTTCATTTTCAAGTGTCTGGTCGTAAACCCTTTATAGAATATTAACATAAACCAATTTAGCAAACTGAAAGAGTGAGCTCAAGATATTGTGAATTTCTCAATGAACTAAGATGTTTATCAGTAGAGAAGCACATTGTTTGTCTCCCTCTGACATCACAGAAGATTTTAATCAGCCAACTATTTTTAACTGTAGGAGACTTTGTTTTAATGTAAGTGTCACTAGAAACACTGCGCAGGAAGGAACGTTTGCTCCCGAGACAAAGCTTCAAAGGCAAACAATCTAGTGTCACAACAAGCATATTTTCTTTCTCTGTTGCTCGTAAAGTCTGACAAACTTCCAATGTAGCAGAGATTGATATGAGATAGATCTCATACCTTTTATCTGTGGTTACTGTGATCAAGGACAATCCCCCAATGGTTGACCCGATGGTGGTTCCCCGGTGCTCCCATGTTTGACAGAAGTGCCATAAAATTGCCCTATGTAAATAAACCAAAATAAAGTGCCAGCTAGGGTGCCCTTCAACCTCAAAAAACATGACGAAGTACACCAAAGGACGCCCTTAAGATGGAGAAAACGCGATGCAGTGTCCTGTAGGGTGTCCTTCAGGTGGAGAAAAAGTGAGGCAGTGCCTGCAGCTTGTACTCTTTATCTCTTTTTCACTCCTTCCCCTCAGACAGCCTCAGCCCACCTCTGTGGACAACCCATCTAGAAGTACTAAAGTTATGGCATGACATGATGATCACATCAAAGTAAAATTAGTATTTTGACATTTACTATTATTTACAATTCAGAGAATGCAGTCATACAGTCATACCTTGATGTTTCATTCATACACAGTTCTTTTTAATGGCGCTGGCCATCCACACAGATGTTTGCAATCAGTTTATCTAATTAGGACTGACTGCAGACCCTACGACGCATTGAAGTTAGATGGAGATATGGTGGGAGGTATCACCAAGAATGATGGAAGAATGATAAATATATAAATTGTCATGTCGGAGCAAGTGTAATAAAAGTAACAGCATGATGAAGATGTCAATCAGACAGTCTGTAAGTGCCCCCACAGAAGAAGGCAGTATGAATGTTGTTTCTATGGACACAGCTACGATGAGTTTTTATCTTGTGCACTTGTATCGTAACAACTTAAAGACTGCCTCAACTTAAAATGTGTTTTCCTCATGTTTTTGTCCACTAAAATATCTGAACTTGACTACACTGACTTATGTCTGAGCAAAGTTTGTCACTAGACAGGTGTTTTCACATTCTTCTCCTGAAGGAGAAGAAGGATCAAGCAGCACACTAGAATTGGTATGAAACAAATTCAAAAGCCATTTGCTGTCGAACATGCAAATGCAGGTAGACAAACCTAAAACCTCCAGCACAGAGCAGACTTGTCAGAACAGAGAGCGGGAGTTTAAAGTGATATTCCACCCCAGAACAATAATCTGTTCAATATGTACTCACCCCTCTGCTGATTTGAGGATGGGTGAAGATCTTCAGTTCACAAAACAATCCTGGAGTTTCAGCAGAAAACAGGGTAGCAGCCTCATCCAGTACAATTGCAGTTAATAGTGACCAGGTATAAAATATTTTTTTAAAAAACAAAAAACACACAAAACAAACACAAAATGTCTCCATCCTGCTCGTGTGGTATAATCCAAGCGTCCGTGAGCCGCAACATTAAAATTTAACTGCAAAAGACAACATTTACACCATGTTTTTAGCCGAAATGCCAACTGTAGCCTCCCAGGTAGCATGTAAACATGGCGTTGTTGTATCACGAGACTTCATTAATGGATGCACGTGTGAAAATATGACGAGATCTCTTGTGCATCTGGCTTGAGTCTGAGAGGGGTGAGTAAGGTTTTGACTGTAGGACTTTTGCTTGTTAAGTATTTTCACAGTATGGTTTTAGTGTTTTGACTGAAGTAAGGGATGTGAATACTTTATCCAGTACAACTCACCTGTCTGCAGATCACCTGGTCCCAGTGTGAGGCTGAGTTCATCTGTCACTCTGTTCTCCACAGAGAGTTTATCACCTTCCTCTGATTGTTGTTGCTTTATGATGTCAGCCTGATCAGGTCCAGGTTCTTTAACTCTCAGCTTCTCTTGTAATGTTCTCCTCTCAAAACGCATTGTTTATAGTGACTTCACAGATTTTGTCTCCATTCTAGCAGCTGCGAGAGTAAATGGCTGAAACAATTGCACCCCAAGCTAGAAACATGTGACCTGTCCATACTTCGGACATCGTAAAACATTTTTAACAGCACATTTTAGTGCAGTTTATTCATTAACATTTATAGAAATATACAACATATATTTCAAAGTAATTTAGTTTTCTTCACTGAAGTTTTAGGATATGGGGAGAGGTGGGGCGGCACTCTAGCGCCCTTTATTGACCAGCCGCCACCGCTAACTACACCTAACATTCAGCTACGTCAGGAGTAAGTTGCTGATACTAATGCAGAACAGACTCCTCATCTGAGTCTGGGTCTGACTGAGGCTAAAACGTGTATGGCTGAATCTCTATGATGTTTCCTCCAATGCTAACACTAGCCATCTGCGCGCTGCTCTTTCACTGGTCAACCCAGGGCAAGCAGTGGTTGTGGGCAGAACACAAAAGGCCAGATCCAGAATTTCTCAAAGAGGGAGAAAGAGCAGATGTGCTTCCAGTCCATTTTTGTATTGGTTTTGTGGGAAAACCTTGTTAACCAAATATTAATCATAGCAGACATACATACTTTCAAACGTGCCTGGAGGGGAACTTTAAGATTGTTATAACTAAATGAGAAGATCACGTCAAACAAGCAATCGTTTGCTGCAATCTGCAGTCTGCTCTCTTTCATAGCCAAAGCACCAAAAACCAAATCTGTACTCAGGGACTGCACCCAGGTTGAGATACACAGAAATGAAAACTGAACATTTTCTGTTTCGACGTTGTGAGTAAAATATAGAGACGGCTAATAACCCTTAGATAGACAGTAATTGGTGTTATTGATCAGGCTAGTGTTCCGATAATTATGCACAATTAAAAATATACAGCAAGTACAGTGATTCACATTCAGTTCTGGTCTTCACTTCATAGAAAACGAAACATATTTGAAATTTGAACATTACGATTTGAAAAAAAAAGAAGTCCTCATTGCAACTGTTTTATCAAACTCACTTTCTTTAGTTACTGTTTAGAATTACATTGCTTCAGTTCAACAAATGTTATATTTTACTATTAAACCACAACCATTTGTAGATTTTTTTTTCAGTCAACATAGATCTTAACAATAACATTTTAAATTGCTGTTAAGTCAAAAGCCCAAACTTTCTGTATGGAAAGGAGACCCAGTCTGACCATTTGTTGAGTGACCTTGATGTGACTAGTAGATGAATGAAGTACAATTTCTTTACTTTTGGGCTCAAAATGTGCTTTTTGACTGGTTAGTGTTTAAAGTTGGGTGTGCAGAGCAGAGGTTGTCATGCTTACTAGAAGAGAAAGTATTTGCAACTTCTGCTGCAAAGTGGCTGCAGGATTTTTATTAGGTCTTTTTTAAACTGCGTATTTCTGAAATCTTCATAGATGTTATTGTTACCTGCCAAATTATGGTTGTTATGTAAGATCACTCTAAAGACACAACTCTCACGGTCAACGACACCATTCTGAAAACATACAAAGTGTGTCAAAATATTGCACCATTAAAGTAATATTCCACATTAGAAATGTTTTTATTTATTTATTTTATATTTATTTATTTTCACAGTGTTTAAAAATGATCCCAGCTTTTCCAAGCTCATAGTGTTTCCTGTTTTTTTGCACAATTATTACAAGCAGATTAAAAGCGTCTGCACACAGGATGTAATCTGATTCATGTTTTTTGCAGCAGCAACAACATTTGCATGGGATGAGTAAAGTGGTTAGCATGATGCTTTGCAGTTTGTGTGGGTGAGTACAGAAGAAAAACCTTAACGTGAGAAAATCCAAGGAAACAGTCAACACAGTACAGGACGGTGTTGAACTACAGGATGTATAATGCAAAAACAGCACAGTACTTGGCCTATTACTCTTTTTTTTTGTTTCAACCCTTTTCATTTATATTTTAATGGTTAATGTTGTTTAATATTGTAACTACCTGTCTATTGAATTATGTAAGGAAGAGCAGAGACATCAGTCAGCCAATACTATCAGTCTATACTGGTATCAGCATGTTGCCTGACATGTACCAATGTGAAAACCTTTTTTGTTTTATAGGTAGTATTTTATGTATATTTGATCATGTTTTTCTTTTTCACATATACATACATCACATATATATACATGTACATATATATACATATATATGTATATACTAGTGCTGTCAAACGATTAAAATTTTTAATCAGATTAATCACAGGGTTACTGTGGATTAATTTCGATTAATCACGATTAAATATCATTCATTTTTAATCTATATTAATCGCGTTTCATTTTGCATGAGCAAACAGACTCAAGAAAGAAGGGAATATATAGGCCTACATAGATATGTATAATAAAGGCTAGATGTCTCCTCCGCGCTGCCGGCCAATGCAATCGCACGTCCGCACTGGCGGTCATCTTGCCACAGTCAGCTGGCTCACCCATAACATTGTGTTGTAGTGGTGCATACTTTTTAAATAACCATAACTTGCTCAATTTTCTACCGATTTTCAAACAGTTTGGTTTGTTATAAATGTCAGAGGTGTAGTTGTAACACTGCACTTATGGATAATTATGTCACACTTTCCGGTCAAACATCCAGAATTGCAGCCACGTTAATAACGTTTGTAAGAAACCAAACCGTTTGTAAATCCGTCAAGATTTCAGCAAGATACGAGTATTTACGTTTGTGCAGATCACTCACCTTCCTTCACATACCACAGACTCCGCCAGAGAGCTTGCCTGGGGGAAGATGGCCACCCGGTGATGCCGTTAGAGACTCCGCCTTAAGACATCTAGCCTTTATTATACATATCTACGACCGGATCAACTACCCATTTGTGCATGTGCGGCGGCATGCGCGATGGTAAGTCTACTTGGACAAGACCAGACAAGACTCAGGGACTTTGAGTCATTCTGCGCTGCAGATGCGTTAATTGCGTTAAAATTTTTAATCAGATTAATCATGATGATGGATTAATCCGCGTTAACGCGTTCATTTTGACAGCCCCAGTATATACATATATATACACACACAAACATTTTCTTGTATTTGTGTTTTATTTTTTTATTAACTTATTTCTAATTATTCAAAATATCAGTGAAAACCTACTCTTTCAGTGACCCGATGTCATTTTGGAGGATAAAGTTCATGGTTAAACCATAAAATATTCTGCCTCCATTACATATCTTGGTCACAAGATAAGCACATTTTCAGGGATAATTGCAATATCAATGTCAGAGTTTTTTTTACACCCTAACATCTTTATCAGCATCTGCCTCAAAAAACAAGTATCCGTCTGACCCTAATATAAATAATTTTTAATTCCTTGTGTGCTTTTGCAGGTGAACTGTGGTACACAAATAACTGTGGCTTGCTCAATTCATTTTCTGAAATAAATGCAAATTCTATATAAACATATAGAATGCTTCTTTATACGCAAAAAATTAGACAACTTTACTGGGAGAGTAATCTGCTCTTCAAAGGCCAATGTTACAGCTTTTTGTGGTCTGGGTTATGTGTTTACTTCATAAAATAAACTGCACAATACTCAAAACATAACCACGAATGGTTTCACTGACACTGCATAAGTGTCAAATAAAATGGTTAAATTGCAGCCTTTGATGTAATTCTTCTAGTTTCGTGCCTTGTCTTGAATGTGTGTAATTTTCACAAACTCCAGTAGGGGGTGGTAATAGGACGCTGTCATGAAGGGTTTTTAAAATTAGAAGAAGAAACTACTCACGACTGCAAATTCTGTCATGCGACATGTCGAAAAACAAGCTGGATGAAATGCGGCACTACTGAGCAATACTTGATGTTGTTTAGTTGTTGATAAAAGAGAAACTGTCACATCAGGCTTTTACCCAGTAAGTGTAAAGCAGACACTTACTTTCTGTGTAATATTACTTTCCTCTGTGACGCTTTTTTCTACTGAAACACTTCTTAATTTAAACTGGGGAGATTTAAAGACTAATTGGGTTTTCCTCTGTGAGACAAGGAACTACACTAACCGCATTCTGTTGCAGCGGGTTTGTCTACTGATCCTGCCCCAAAAAAGCGATGCTGGTCACCGTTTTCTGCGCGCCGAGGGATCGCCCAGAAACCACATTCGCCCTCGATGTGTCCCCAGAGCTGGAGCTGAGAGACTTTGTAGCACTTTGTGAACTGGAATCAGGAATCCCAGCTGGGGAAATTCAGGTAAGACCCAGGCTAGCTGTAGCCACAGAGCTAACGTAGCTAATGGCTAGCTAGCTAGCTAACTGACTTGCTAGCATGAATCGGACTTTTGCTGTTTTGATGAACGGGGTGTTGCGAAACTTCGCTTATCAACAACAGACAGACCTGTCGACTTGTGTCCCCAACGGTCAGTAACGGTTATAAATGGTCGGCTTTATTGGTAGGTGGCCTTAACCCGACCGAAAGTCAACCTAATTTAGGCTAACGGTTCCTTGAAGTTAACCCAAGTAACTGAAAAATCGTTACTTATTTCTTTATAGAGCCAAACGTTGTACGTTGTGTTTGCGTCATCAGTAACGTTAACTTAAATTATCTCAATAACGTGTACACACTTTGAATAGTGATGGGCTGTACGATAGCATAATGGTAACAGTAATTAGTGAATAGAGTTAGTAAGTGTGTATGGGTAAGTGGAGCTATCAGGTTTCTAGGTAAGGTTCACAATAATGACCTGCTCAGTGTACATATCTTATTACATGGTTCCTTACATGTTTACTTACTAAAATATATGCATTTATTTGGCATACATTGATGTGACACAAAATATTAATTTTGCCATGATTTTATGGCTTTACAGACCTACAGACCTTAGAATGCTCTAATTGATCAATCAGAATCGAGTATTTAACAAAGCCATCTAATAATACAAAATAATAAAGCTAGGTACTTTACACAAAAACCTAAATGCATTCAATGTGGCCATGATACAAATACAGTTCTTGCAATGTCTCTAATTCAACTGTTACAATAACATTTAACATTCAATTGTATTTTAGTTTTTAGGGTAGTAGTTTATGTTGGATAGGGGAAAAGTAGCATGTGAATAGTAGGGCTGAGCAACATATCAATATTAATTTGTTATCTTGATATGATTTTGGATATTGTTACATTTCAAAATGGCATAAGTGTTGTGTTTTCCTGGTTTTAAATGCTGTATTTGACTAATATTTTTAAGCTCTTGTCCCATGGGTCCCCCAAGCCCTTAAATCTGGTGGCTGAAGTACATTTTTGATGGCCCAAATGTAAACTTATGTTTTTTAAAAAGGTAAGAAAGAAAAGGTGATTTAATGCAAATTAAAAAGTATGAATCAACTTTATTGTCACATACTATTACACAGAGTACAATGTACAGCAAGATTCAGTTTCTGCATTTAAGACATTCCAGTATTAGGAGCAGTGGGTATTTAGGGACAAACTCAAGTAGGTCAGTGCCTTGGTCAAGTGCACGGACAGAAGAATTGACCTAGCATACATGTTTTTGATGGGGAAACAAGAGCACTTATGCACTGATGTGCAGCAGCCCTCCTAAACTATGACACTTGTGTTGTCCACTTTTCCCATGAATTGTGATTTGATGTTTCCTGAAGTCATTGTTTCCAATGTAAAACAAGATTGACTTCTCGGCTTTTTCACGAAACTGGGAACATATGTAGCAGTACATTATTTACACTTAAACTTCTGCTTCTATTTAATCCTAAATTTTCATTGTTGTTTTTTTTGTAGTCCATCTTTTGTGTTTCTGGTTCTTCTCAAAGTGTTAATACATTGGAAAAGCACTAGTAGTCATCCCTGCAATGTTGTGGCAATATCAATACTGCGGTATTTGGTCAAAACGTTGTGATAGTTCATTTTGTCTGTATCACCCAGCCCTAAATAGCTGAAATGATAAGTCTATCAATGATCATTTGACAGAAAATTGTGAACTATTTTGTTAAATGGCCATTGTGTAAGATTTATGGGAATTTATTAACAGAATATGGCAGAAATGGCATATAATTTTCATAAGTACATGTTCATTAGTGTATAATCACTTGAAAGTATGAACTGTTTTCATTACCCTAGAATGAGCATTTTATATCTACAGAGGGCACAAATCCTTTTTCATGGAGTCCACCATGTTGCATCGCAGCAGTCCAGAATGGACAAACCAAAAACTATCTCTAGATGGGTACTTTTACACTTATTGTGAGGTTTGCAGCCACTATAGTTTCTCCTACTTACTTGAAGTAGAGAGTGAGACGTGTTTGCAATCTGCAAGCTCTCAGCTACATGCCACTAAATCCTCCACACTGGTCCTTTAATATATTTATTTGTTTAATTCACTTTTCATGTAAAAGGTTCTCCAACTTCATCCTCTAAATGAGGATTTGCTGCTTTTTTGCACATGTTGTAACATGAACAGACTGTACTATACAATCCATCACTACTGCCTTACAAAACAGGTTTCTGACACCCCTCATCTCCCTTTCATAATTAATACAGTTTGGTCTGCTATGAAATATGCTGGTGAGTATGCGGGAAACAGAAAGTGAAGGTGATAAATTAACCTGACAACACTGACACCATTCAGGTGGCTAGCAGTGGCCTAGTAGTGTTGCAGTCAGGTAGACAATTAGCTAGTCAGTGTAATTATATAGCATTGTCTTGGTTAATCACTGAAATGTTGACTTTGCAAAAGCAAATGCCAGCTAATGACACCAGCATTTTATGATTTAATGAAACACCTCATCTCTGCTGAGCGTTCATTTTATCCAGTCATGTGGGTTCTATTATCTTAAAATCCACATTAATTACAAAGGAAGAAAGACTGTAAATATTCTATATGATGATCTAAAATTTAATTATGTATTTTTCCGTAAACAGATCACATATGTAGAACAGCCCCTAAAAGACCCCACTCGTGCCTTGGGGACCTATGGTGTTAAGGATGGAGATGTGGTGGTTCTCAGGCAAGCTGACAGAAGGCCACCACCAACACAACCAGCCTTCCCAGGTAACAAACATGTTTGATAAAGAGGTATGAAACCTCACCTGTTGCAAAGTTCCAGTTTTATCCAGTTAATGTGAAGTACTGTACATTGATGTCCCATGAAATTGCTCTGACGGTGTAATATTTTCACATTGTTTCCAGAAGAAGAAGGATAATTTTAAGAAAAAAATAATAAGAGGGAGATGCTGCTTATATTCACAACATTTCACATCCAAACATATGAATCCAACCTGTATTCCTGGTTTTTGTCCTAGTTAGCAAGGTAGGTCAGTGTTTTTGTTTTTTAATCATCGGTGGAGTTGGTCAGTTGTGACAAAATCAAGATAAGTCATTGAAAGTATAAGGAAAGGAAAGGGCAATTTACAGGAAGAGCAAAGTGTTGATTTTTAAAAACGGAGAACAGAAACAGAGAATGTGCGTGGCTTGTGCAGTGTACACAGTTTGGGTGCACACTATTAGAGTGCCCTGTACCTACCCTCTATTCAAATAATTATGTAAACTATATAAATTACACATTAGCAAAAAAAATAGGGTTGCTACATGAAAGTCACAAAGTCAATACGAAGGTATTGAATAACATTGGTTTTGTGTCATTCAAATGTAATTTATTCACAGTCCCTCTGTGAACTGACAGAAGTTTGTGCAGGACTTGTTGCATTAGATCAGGATGAGGCAGGACAAACAGAAGTCTTACTACTGTGGAATCACTGTTACACACTTTTTAATGAACTGAACTTGTAGTTGGATACAAGCATAGCAGTTTTAACAATGTCTGACTTGTTAATCAGGTCACTTATCTGTCCTAACTTGCAAATGTATTTTCTAAATAATCTGTCAAGTATTGGCATTCAAACAGTAAGTTGCTGAGGTTAGATATCGTGTCCTATTTATTTTTGTAACTTAAACTAAAATAACTTTTATTATAAATGCACACTTGTTTGCCTTACAATTATCTTGATGTTGCAGTAATTGTGAATGTGTCATTTCCTCATTTCCTTCACACTCGAGTGCTGTGCCCATGCACAATGTGTGCACGCTTGGTATAAGCACGACAAAGCAGTTGCTGATAAAAAGGCATAGTTTTGGCGTAAAAAAAGCCTTTAGGCCTACGTTTTAGTCAGAATTTTCAACAAAGTCAGTGGTTAAAAATACAGAGCCTTTGAGTGACATAGGCAGAGTAAACCCTGATTGAGGAACACAAGGCAACAATATTGAAAAGACACAAAAGGTAACACATATCAATTTATTGAGCTTTTAAACTGTTTTTGTACGTGCAAAATGCTAACCTCTCACTCATTGTCCTTTGTGTTCGTCAGGTCTGCCCCACATTGACTTTCGCTCCATCACAGTCCCTGGCACCTCCTCTTCAACCAGTCAACGTGGTGCCATCAGGCCGCAGCATCAAGGGTCACAGCCCCTGCAGCCGCAGCCGCAGCCGCAGCCACAACCACAGCCACAGCAACAGCGTGCCGCAAACCCTTCCACGCCAGTGGCCTTTCGCGGCTCCTCTCCTCAGGGGCTGGACGACCCTGCCTTACTCCAGCAGATGCTCTTATCCAATCCACACGAGCTTTCACTCCTCAAGGAGCGAAACCCGCCTCTGGCTGAGGCCCTGCTGAGCGGAGATTTAGGTAAACAAAATAAAAATAGTCATTGATTCCACATGCCACAATTGGTGTTTATAGTCTTTTACTGTTAATCAGATATGAATGGGTCATGTTAATGTAACTGTCTATTATTCCTCAGAGCGATTCACCAAAGTGCTGCTGGAGCAACAGCAGGATCGAGCAAAGAGAGAGCAAGAGAGGATCAGACTTCTGACTGCTGATCCTTTTGATTTGGAAGCCCAAGCAAAAATTGAGGAGGATATCAGGTGTAGATTTTGTCAACCGCCTGAGAATAGTCATAATACAACACTGAATACCCTTCATCTTCAACACAGTACAACCTCAGTTTTACTACCATGATCAGATATTATGTTGTAACCATATGTAACATAATGATATTGGGGATTTTCGTTAATTTTCTTTTACTATTTTATTATAGCAAGCAGCTTGTTCATCAAAGTTTAATTTCTTTAGTCTCTTACCTTTGGATTTGTTGCATGTTTTAGGCAGCACAATGTGGAAGAAAACATGACCATTGCAATGGAGGAGGCCCCAGAAAGCTTTGGACAGGTGGTTATGCTCTACATTAACTGCAAAGTCAATGGGCACCCTGTGAAAGCTTTTGTTGACTCAGGTAATGAGCGTTAAATCTTGATCTCAGTTGTTACAATTTTCTGGCCCTGAAGAGGAATGTTACTAAAATTTCTGTGCTACTTAGTTTTTGTTTGTGGCTTAACAGATAAACAAGAAAAGCAACAAAGTGTATTTACTATATATATATATATATAACCCTCAGTGTGGTCTTCAGTATTGGTTATCCTCAGTGAAAGTCAGAATTTAACATGCCTGTTATTTATGTTTGTAAGATCATATCAGACAATTTCAGTGTTTTTTGTCCCACCATCCCATTATTCTCTAATATTTCTTCTACTAACAACCTTTCTATAGCTGCTCTCTCTCTTTTTTTTTCTTTTTTTTTGTAACCATAAGTCAATTACAATTTGAAGTGAAAAAACTGCATATAAGTCAGTAGAAGGTGGGCATCCTAATGAGATTCTTGACCCACCTCAGCTCGCTCCTTTCAGCTTAACGGAGCAGAGGTTTTAATCTGAGCTCTTTCTGGGCATCTCAACTTTTCACTCGGCCCCTGAGGGTGAGCTGAGACTTTTATGTCTGATCTCATTCCCCTTGTGATCTTTACAACACCAGTATGACTCAGCCGAGATCTGGAACAGTTACCTCTTCCTGGAGCACAGAAATATGATCCACTTACTCACTGTTTCCTCAAGGATTTTTTTCAGCAGCAAAGGGAAAGGGTTTTGTTGTACCTGGGTGGTGCACATGAAGACATTTTTCCTTCATTAAAGCCTCGTGCAAGAAAAATGGTCTATAATGGAAGTTAGTCTCCAATTTGTTAACGCTAAGGACTAACTTCCATCATCATAACTATTCATGTGTAACAATGAATTCAATATTTCTAAATATTACAGTAGCATGTTAACCTTTTTTTTTATTGCCTGTCTGTGTTCAGGCTCTGCGTGTTTGGTTCATGTCACGGCATTTACAAGTGCATCGACTTTATGAGAAGTTGAACTTGTCTCAGCAAAAGCGAAATGAAATGCTCACATAGCCAGTTAACTAGCCAAATCCAAACCTTCCTCATTTTATCCCTGGTTTCTTCTGTCTTACGGCTCCTGCTACAAACCTTGACTTACGATTGAACTGGTGTTGAGGATCTAGAGGACGAAGATGTGGGCTGGTGCATAATCAAAGGCTGATGACGCCTCTCTCTTTCTCTTGGTGATCCAGATAGCCAGTCCGACTATGCTCTGCCCTTTTTGTCACTCTGCCTGAGGACAAAATGCTGTAGGCTACTCTGTAGGCTTTTATTTTGTTGGTTGTCACACCTTTTTGAGTGATGGACATGCTGTGACTGTCACAGTTGCTCCTCTTCAAAGTCCAGAGAGCTGACAACCGTTTGTTTGAGTTCAGTGGAGTGGACAGCTCCTCAGAGTCGCGTGATTACGACTTAAAGAGATCTCATAAAACTTTTAAGCAGCTGGGGCAATTGTTTTGGAGTGCTGTTGAAAAATGTAGCCTATATAACAGAAACACGGCTTATTGTACCATTTGGATTTGTATAGCATTGTATTCCTGTCTTCACTGCACGTGCCATTTTAAAATTTGGGATAGGAATAAACATTTTGAAGAGTCTTAACATTTTTTGTTTTTAGGGGCCCAGATGACCATCATGAGCCAAGCGTGTGCTGAGCGCTGCAACATCATGCGGCTGGTGGACCGTCGCTGGGCCGGGATTGCCAAGGGAGTGGGCACACAGAAGATCATTGGCAGAGTTCATTTGGGTGGGTGTCTTGTTTTCCTTCACGTGTTTTTTTTTGAGCAACACTGTATTTTCACACAAGTCCACAGTAGTTCCCAGAAAAAAAACATACAATGTGGTATTATATTTCAGTTTTAGCTGACTTTTTTCCTGCTTACCAACAGTCAAACTCTTTGTACTTTGAAAATGCGCTGAATGGTTAGATAGCCTCGCACAATTTGCACAATTACTGGATGTATTTGAGTCCACTACTTATTTACTCTCACCCACAGCTGTGGTTTGAATAAGTACTTCTTAATGGTCATTTAAATGTTTGGATTTTCTGCAGTGTTTGACTATGTAAGAAAACACTGTCAATGATAGTTTAAAATGAAGTCTCCTCACTTTGTGCAGATGTCCACACACTAGCTAGGTTAGGCCAAGCTTACCATTCAATATACCTTTTAAAACTACACAGAGATATAAAATAATGTCTGATATTGTCTGACTCTGGGTAGATAGAATGATTTTCCATAAACTTGATATATTCCTGCGACTGCATCTATACTCAGATCTCTGCATGACATGTCAGTGTAGTTGAAATTGTGTTATCCTGTTGTACTCATGTAGCTCAGGTCCAGATAGAGGGGGACTTCCTTCCATGTTCTTTCTCCATCTTGGAGGACCAGCCAATGGACATGCTGCTTGGCCTGGATATGTTGAAGAGACACCAGGTGTGAACCCCGTTTATCGATCACATTGATTAGATAATACTTGGGTTTCCATTTTCCATTCTCTGTATACTGACTGCACAGGAAAGCTGAAGAATATCTGGGAGTACTATTTGTCCTGTTTTTCTTGTAGTGTTCAATCGACCTGAAGAAGAGCGTGCTTCTAATAGGCACCACAGGCACTGAAACCCGCTTCCTGTCTGAGGCGGAGCTGCCAGAGTGTGCCCGGCTGGCCTACGGGGCAGAGGGTCGTGAAGACGCCCGGCCAGATGAGATAGCTGACAGAGAACTGGCAGAGGCACTTCAGAGGTCTATACAGGAAAGCGGTAAGAAACGGTCTCCCATCTCTGCACTTCAGCCTGTTTTTGATTGGGCTTTTTTCAGCTCAGGTAGAACCACATTTGCATGTGCCACTTAAAGCTTCTTACTCTCAACCCCATTTATGCAGTCATCTGAATTTTCAGTCACATAATCACTTCATGTCATCACCTCAGCAAATTGAATGCGCATTAGAATAAGATGGAGGTCAGGAAATTGAAAGATGTCTGTCAGGCAAATATAAGCATATATAAGATAATAATAGAAATGAATTATTGGCTAAGATAAAGCTTTTTACGCCTAAAGGGAAACACTAATGATGATTTTTGCTTGTTTTCTGTATGTAGAGTCTTGGGTTATGTGAAAGGCACTTAAAATCTGATTTATTATTCTGATTTGATACTTAATTCAGTATTATAGCTATTGAGCTGACACTTCATTAGGAACCTTTATCTCTGTATGATCATTAATTTGGCTAATACTCCATCAGCAGATATATTGCAGTATGTCCTCTGTACAGTTATTAGCTGCCTGCAGTGGATGTGATGTTGTCGTCATTTAATGTTTCTTTTAATGGTCTATATTTAGAGGAACTTTGGAGAAAACATTTAACCGCTGGTGCACTGATGGCTCCATTAGCATTTAATGGAGCCATCAGTGCTGAGAGTGTCTTATTGCATTGAGTTCAGCATGGACTGTTAAATGCTGTCAGAGTCTGTGTTGGACAGCAGTGCAGATGGATATCCGAAGGAGTGTGAGAACAGCACTTGAAGCCACCTACAAAGACAAACTGAAAGGGACATGTAGTGCTAATAGAAACGTAGGTGGTTATTTGTATGAGAAACAGTATCTTGCACAGACAATGAAATAAAATAGTCAGCAAGATATTACAGCAGCACAACAGAACTGCATTGCATTGCAACCAAAATATGAATCTTATTATTGTAACATCCTGTAAATGTAAAATAAAATATCTCAAATATATGAGATCAAATGCTGCTGGTGATTAACAGACTGTTTAATTTAAACATTGGCATTGCATTGACAGAAAACTGCTTGGGTTCAAGTTTACTTTTTGATATAGCATGCCTTTTGTGTGAATTTATGCTTGAACAATGACTAAATATGGCTCCATAATGTTGACATACTAATGACAATACCATCAACATTGCTAAGCGATCTTAACATCTCCCGGAGTGTCAAACCAAAGACTTGCACCAAGTGAAATCCGCTCATGTCGGTCAAATGGTGGCCACTGTTAAAGCTACATTTTATCATTGTTAAGAATTGTTTGTAACATTTCATGAAATTGTGTTTGTGCAGTTATCATTCAAACTGCTTGCTCCTACACACGTTAGCATAGTGAACTGGTAGTAGTGGTTGATTGTAGTGGGATGGTGTCGTTGTTAATGCTACAAATAAACAAGCAGGACTGCTTTATGGTGAGACTGGATTTTTAGATGATTTTATCCTCCATGTGATGAAGTTTCTCATCTTATCAGTATTTAAAGCGATATTCCACCCCAGAATAATAGTCCACTCAATATGTATTCACCACTATGCCGATGTGAGGATGGGTGAAGATCTTCAGTTCACAAAACAATCCTGGAGTTTCAGCAGAAAACAGGGTTGCAGCTAATGGCAGTGAATGGAAATGAAAAAAAAAAAAGAACACAAAATGTCTCCATCCTGCTCGTGTGGTGTAATCCAAGTGTACGTGAGCCGCGACATTAAAATTTAACCAAAAAAGACCATGTTTTTAGCTGAAATGTCAACTGTAGCCTCCCAGGTAGCATGTAAACATGGCATCGATGTATCGCGAGACTTTGTATATCTCGCGATATTTTCACACGTGCCTCCATTAAGAGATATACGAAGTCTCGCGATACATCTCGTTAACATTTTATCCGTGGTCGCCATTCACTGCCATTAGCTGCAACCCTGTTTTCTGCTGAAACTCCAGGATTGTTTTGTGAACTGAAGATCTTCACCCATCCTCACATCGGTATAGGGGTGAGTACATATTGAGTGGATTATTATTCTGGAGTGAAATATTGCTTTAATTCACTGGATATGTAACAGACATTCTTGTAGTGCTGCACAATTACTCAAATATTAATCATGGTCACAATTTTGGCCTTTTGCAATTAAATGAACATGGTCAACTGCAATACTGGCATTTAACATGCGTGCTCCACTCATAGAAAACTGCAACATAGCAAATGAAGCACCTCCTAAACTAACAGCTCGCCATGGGGGATGATCAAGTTGTTTTGGCTTCACTTTAGGAGCCAAAGATGCTCTTTAATCTATTTTGAACCATTTCTAGGGGAGCTGTCATGCCACTGTGTGCGCTGCAGTAGCAGCCTGTACCAAATTTCCTGGATGTTGTGGCTGCAACCAAAAGTAGAAGAGCGACATGTAACAGGGAGCAGACAGGCAAAACAAAGATCAATTGTTTGGAGCAGAGCTAGTCTTATGAAACGGATCATTACCCATTCCTGTTGTTTGGAAGTTGAGAGTTGTCACAATACCAGAATTTTATACTTCAGTACAATACTAGTAGTAAAAAAAACAATACTTGATACCTTTTTCAATACCACAGCAAAAAGGAAAAAGGTCTTAGTGCACAAAATAGGATAACTTTACTCGTTTACAACCTGCGCACAGTGCTGATACAGAAAAAGTCACTGAACACTGTCAGTTGACTGTCACTGTCAGTCACGGTTTTGACCGCAAGACAGATTTAAGACGGGACAAGAGACTGAACTGAATTGAGGTCTTGAATGAGCACTTAGATCTTTTCTTTAAATTAGCTTTTATACTAACAGTAATATTGTATTATTTTTAAAAAGAATACTTAAATACTTTTGACAACCTTGACGGAAGTATTTTGTATTTAGGGCAAGTGATGATCAGTAAGAACAAATCATGTGCAAAGAAGGCATAAGACTTGTGTCTTCACCATAAAGCAACACAAGTAACTTGTTCAACAACCTGAAAAACCCCCCACAAACTGCCAAAAAGAACAACTGCGCTAATATTACCTCACTGAATCCCTGTCCTTTTCCAGCGTGACCCTGTCCAGTGCACCATCATGTCAACATGAAAGTGAAAGCAGCTCTTTTGATTTATTTTTGAGTAAAACTTTTTGGTGCAACTTTATTTGCTTTCTTCATCTCATGTTGATGCTCAGATTTATACATTACTAGTAATGTAATGCAATCTGTAAGTGAAAGCAGTGCTCTGCTTATTTCAGTGTGAAAGAGCAATAAAAATTCTTTGTCTGTAAAATTAATAAATATCCATGGTAAATAATCAGGATCTCAATATGTATCAAAACAATCATGGTTATCATTTTGGCCATAATTATGCAGCCCTACATTCTTGTCTGGTTACATTATCCACATTGTTACGATTGTGAAAACATAATCACGTAAGTGTTTCCCTTTAATGCTTTTCAAGGCTCACATTAACATTTGTGCTATTGCCATTGATGCACTTAGTCTTTGTTATTGTTTCCACTGGCCAGTCATGTCCGGTAGTGGCTGCACATTAGAACAAAAAGCAGCAGCAGTAGAGTTGAAATGAATTCAGGCTCATGGGGGTGTTGGTGGTACAGCAGCAGCAGCCATGTTGTGGAATAAAGTAATCCTCCACCAGACAGGAAGAATCGATCTTGATTATCATGATTAGGTGATTTTGATCAAACGTCCCACTGACGTGACCTCAATTGAGCTTTCTGAGGTTCAGTGACAGGGTGTGTGATTAAGCTGTGACCTCTCTGTCAGGACATATTAGGCTCAAGTTGTTTTTGGATGACACTTTTCACATCTGTGTGTGAAAAGGCTGATAAGTTGGTGCATGCTCTGTGTGTGACTGCTAACTTTCTCCGTCCCTTTGCATGATGTGTGTGGTGTGTGCCCTAACCCCTGAGCAGGACAGCACTGATGCATTTGGAGACAGCTGGAGAGGGCCCTACCAACCAGGTACTGCAAATTCACAAGTCCATTGCCAGTGCTAAGTCCATTGCTATTTATGTCTTTTATTTTGCTGTTATTTTGCTGCTGGAACGGTTAATTGATGTTGTACTTTTGTTTGTACTTACTCATGTATTTCTTATGAATACATATAAGTGTTAAAAGAGAAAAAAGTAGCACAAGTAACAGACTGTATGTGCAGCTGGTATACAAGAAAGAGTTTCAGTGAGGAAATTCCTGTTTTGGGTTGTTTCCTGTAATACTATAAAAATGCAAAGTTAAGGCCTTTTCACACCAACCACGTTTTTTTTTTTTGGTTCGATAATTTGCGTGTTAATATTTTTCAAACCTGTATCCAGCCAATGCAAGCTTTCACTTCAACAAAGTAATTTCACTGAGAGATACTGCGGCTTTTACTTATTAGACCAAGGAAAAGGTTCCATGTCAAATAGGTTGGTTTATGCCTTTAACGTTCCAATCAGGTATATGAACTTAATCTGATTTAATTTTGTGCCCAGCAACTGAATCAGCATTTGTTTGAATATAATTTTCCTGTCCCTGATGGTTTGCTATGTTAGCAAAGTAAGTAGACAGCTACAGTTTGTCAGTGCTGTCAGTAACAGCACATGGAAAGGTAAGTATGAAGCCTTGTTTTGATCCACTCCTGTTTGTCCTGTTACAGTTACTGGTTATACAAACATAACACTTTCAAACAAAATGTGTGGAGAGGAATAACAGAAGAGCATCAGTGTGATGATGGTCATCAACAGTCTACGTAAAACATATTTGTTTAACAGACAAGCCCCCTCCTGTCAAAGGGTATGAATGAACCAAATGTGCACTGTGCACAACTGGAAGTGTTTTCAAATCATATAATATGTAGCTTACCTCAGATACAGGTCCGGGGCAAAACACTTTACAAAGACAGGATATTCATTACAGTAAAGTAGCCTAAGTAGACCCCAAAATATTCAAGACCACCATCATTATGGTTATCTAGCTAACATTAACTTAGCTCAGTGTTTTCACTAGTAACGTGGTAAATGAGGACACTCAAAGACTTTGAATCATTAAGAATCAAAATCCGCCTCTGAATTATTCATGATTTTGTCGCCTTTATTTGTGTCACTGTTGGTGTGTAAAGGTCTTAATGCTTCCAGCCTGCATCCACGCAAGTTCCAATTGTTTAATTCCCAGTTATATTTTCTCTCACAATAGACACTGCAGATGGACAAACTACCTCACGGCAGCCCCCACCATTTACATTACCTAAAACCTTAGACCAAATGTCCTCATCCACCACCCCTTCCCAAAGCCCTCCCTCTGGCCAGACCCTGGATCGTTCTCAGTCCGCCCCGGCCGCCATGGAGCAGGCCTCAGCAGCACCAGGGCTGTGCCTGGACCCGCCTGACCTCCAGGAGCTTCCTCTGCCTTCACCCGCAGCAGCAGAGGACGCTGGTTCTACACCTCATCAGGTCCACCCTCACCCTCTACCCGTCCATGACAACTCCAAAGTGCCCCCAACAGACGTCCTCCGTACATGTACCCCTCCTGCAGACACGACTTCAGTGACCCAGTATCCGGGAGGTGAGGTACAGCCTGGACCAGCAGAGGTGGAGGCTGAACCAGATGAGGTACTTAACAGCCAACCAGAGGAACTTTCCCCCATCCAGCCCATGGAGCAGGAGGCAACTGAGTCTGACACCACTGAGGCAACGGAACCCTGTCCGAGTGGTCCCGGCCAGCCCGACTCGGTCGAAATGGAGTCCCCCACTGCCTCCCAAGATGTGGTGTCCTCTGAGAGGGACCAGCCTGAAGGAGAGCACTGCTCCAGCTCCGACAGCATCCCCTCACTGGCAGCTGCACTGATGGAGCTTCATGAGCTGCTGGTGTCTAACAACCGGGCTCAGTCCCAAAACCGCAGCACCTCCTGCTCCCCGTCACATCCATTCACGCAGGAAACAGAGGAAGCAGCCCCTGAGCCGCGCACACCGACCCCCGAAAATACCCAGTGTAGTATCCCCTCTACTGCCATCACAGCCGGTGCAGAACCAAGCGATGCCAAAGCCAACCATGCTGCTGCTGTGTCTGACGAGGGACCATCTAAGTGTCTTGTGCCTGACCTCTCTGGCCAGGAGGAGCATCTGGGCGGAGATACAGCAGAGACTGCGGAGGGACAAGGACACCCGCCGCAGCAACCAGATGGCTCCGGGGAGAGAAGGGCAGATGAAGCCAATAACATCAGCATTTTTCAGCCTGAACCGGAGGTTCCTCCTGATCCTGCAGGAGAGCTGGAGATCAGGGAACCTCCCGAGGGGCAGCAGGGGCGGGGGGTCGCAGACGGACGAGCCTCTGGCACCAACACCCCGGACACTCTTGGCCTCCAGACTGAGCACACTTTCCTCAGCCCTCTGTCTATGGCAGTGGGCTCACCTGAGGAAGTCTCGTCACCCTCTCCCACTCCTCTCGCTCAGGCTCCTCAGCTTCCATCTCCAGCCCCTCTTCTCCCGTCTCCGCATCCCTTTATAGAACAATTTCCAGCTGAGCACATCCAGAGAATCCAGGCAGCGGGCTTTTCTGCCATGGAGGCTGCAGAGGCACTGGAAAGAGCCCATGGGGTCGTGGAGCTAGCTCTGCTGGCACTACTAGCCCGCAGTATCACTGTGCCCACCTAGACTCGTAATAACTAGTCATACAGAGTCCCCAGCCTCTCAACTCAGCATCTGTCTTATTTATACCTTGTTACTGATCCAGATGTCTCAGTCCCTCCTCAGCAGGGAGCACGTATAAACACAGGGAAATGCTGTCTCTTGGTTTGTCGTACAGAATATCCAAGAACAAACAGGACAACTGGTAATAACTTTTCTGGATATTGCAGATATGTGAGGTGTGTTTGCATGCAGATGTTTTGGGTGCCCCACCCATTTCATTGTTTTTTAGAGATTGGGTATGGTAGATTGATTTTTTTTTTCTTTTTTGTCCAACATTGACATAAATGCCCAATGTATGATTGATTCTTGAACCATAAACATGATAATTTCCCCTTTGAAATGTCATAAAACTATTGTTTAAGTTGTGGAGCATCAATTAAAGAATGGAGTAGAGTTACTCCTAATCTCCATCTCAGAATAAATTGTGTGGTGAGCTTTAGATCAGCACAAATATGAATATTTGAAACCATTTGCAGATGAATAAAACATGTCGATTTTTATGTTTGTAGTCCCGTCAATTTGAAACATCAAATCAGAACTTGGGGTGTCATGATTTCAATTCTAAGTCAAATATTTATTGAAATAGGGCTGCAACTTACAATTACTTTAATTATCAATTAATCTGTTGATTATTTACTCAGTCAATTAGTTGTCCATAAAATGTGTAAAATATTGATTACTGTTTCCTGAGGTGAGTCCAAGGGGACGTCCTCAAATGTCTGGTTTTGTCCACAGCCCAAAGATATTCAGTTTACTTTCAGAGGTCTAAAGAAATCAGAAAACATTCACATTTGAGAAGCTAAAATCAGAGAATTTGGACACTTCTTCTCAAAAAACCACTGGAATACTTGATTATCAAAATAGTTTAATTTAATCATTAACAACTGATTGATTTATCGATTAATCGTTGCAATTCTCGATCGAAATCAAAAGCAGGGTTCTCCCAGTACTTCTTTGTTCTCTCCACCCTTCTCTACTTGAGCTAGTCTGGCCTGTGTCCAGAGAAAAAACAAAACACTTCAAAAGACGACACCTCAAAATTTACCTTGAACTTTAAAAAAAAAAAAAAAGTCTTTTTAAAGAAGAATTTGTCAGAGCATAAAACCAGTGATCTGTTGATTTTTACAAATCAAGACTATAGTTTGACAATGGCATCGCTAAAAAAAAAGAAATAAAAGAAACAAACTGAATCTAACGGTGACCTTAAAATGCTCAAATTGAATCATGACACCCCTACTCAGAACCCAATCACAGAAAATTTACGTTGTGGGAACTGCTGCAGTTTAGAAGGGTTGATCATTTTTGGTCAAGTTTACAAACATTTTCCCCTTATATACACGGCTGTTATCACACTGATATATCAAGCGAGCCACAAGTGTGTTTGTTGATGTAAGATCATAGATGGCATTTTTGGGTTCAGTATGTGAATTACAGAAGGTATCTTGTACTGTATGTGTCGTTCTCCAGAGTTTGAGAGCTTTGCCATGTGTAGATTACAAAAATGTTTGTAGCTCCTGTTCAGAAAGTCCTTTTTATTTTGTGTCAAATCATCATAGTGTGTGTTCATATCTTTAAAAAAAAAAAAACACCCATTTTCATTTTGTAATCTGTTTAGAATATGGCCATTCGCTCCTGTCAAATGTTTTGTCAGTACATCATATATCAAGTATTATGACTTTATTTAAGTCATAAATCAACAATGTTCAGGCAGATTGAATTATCTACTTTTATCTTGTATGAAATTTTAAATTGCAAATAAAATGGAACTAGTATTTGTACACTGTGTGAATTTATTTTTTACTACCTATAATGAATGAATGCAGTGTGATTAGAGCTGCATTTTAACAATTAATGGTCCATTGTTCATAAGTATGTTTTCATTAATGTATAATCACCTGAAAATGAGAATTATTCTGTTTTCATCTCCTTAAAATGAGCTGTTTATATCTTCAGAGAGTATGGAGGCTCTTCCATGGAGAACAGACAAACCCAGCACCGGCTCTAGATGCGGCCTTTTGTTTTTTGTGACCACTGTAGGCTCTCTGACTAGATGCCACTAAATCCTACACACTGGGAAACCCTGAGTAAAATGTAATGTCGGTGTAATAATTGGTATAATTTAAACTACCTTTTTTTTTTTCTTTCTTTTTTTTTTTTTTGCTAAGGGTGTGGTGGATTTGGGTTGCCTGGCCTAAAAGGTTTGGAAACCACTGGTTCTCTGATCAAGTCATCAGATATTTTCTATATAGCAGCACCAAGAACCTTTTTTTTTTTCATACTGAAGAACATAATTCAGAAACGACTCCTGAAACCTGTGTATGTGTGTGTGCCAGAAAGTGTGTCTTAATTCCATATTACATGCTAACCATCTTATAAAACATAAAAAAAAATCAATATGTACTTAACTGTTATGTTCAAAAGGAAAAAAAACATTAAATGCTGCAATATGTGCACCAATGTATGACAAACTGTGACTTTATAATTTACATTAAAGCTAAGTGTTTTTCCAAAGATTTGTTTTTTGGGGTGTTCACAAGGTTTACAAATCACCATCCAAAGTTTCATTTTTACAACTGCAAGAAGCTCCTCCATTTTGTTCATGCAATGCATTGTCAGGAAAACTGTGTTTATTTAAGAGCATATGGTGCAGGATTTAAAAAAAAAAACAAGGCATATACAGTACTACAAAATAATAATCCATCTCCATCATCACCCACGTCCCACCAGTATTATTTACAGTTAACCAACCTAAAAGATTATTATTTGACACAACTGACAAGTTATTTTACCTTTATATTTGTAACTGACTTTTTTGAATATGTTTTGCAACTAACGTGGATACACTTCTACTCAAAACCTCTTAATAATCTGGGAAGCAACTAATTTATTGTTTTCATGATCAATCAATCTGCCGATTATTTTCTTGATTAATCGTTGGGTGTATAAAAATCTGCAAATCATGAAAAATCTGAATTTCTCTGAGCTGTAGGTGACATTGACAGATTGCTTGTTTTAAAAGAACAGGGGCTGTCGCACATTGCAGAGATTGTAAAACCCCCTGAGGCAAATTGTTATTTGTAATAATGGGCTATACAAATTAAATTTGACATGACTCTTTTTTTTAATCACTGGGCTAAAACCTCAAAATATTATGTTTACAGAAGAAGACAAAAACCAGTAAGCCACCGTTAAAACTTGGATCAGTTTGTAGTACAGATGAAGTGGGACACAGCTGGAGTCTGAGGCTTGAAAAGGAGCCACACCTGTGTCCAGTTTTTGTGATTGCTGCTTAAAGCTCATCTCACACTGCAGCCTGGTGTGAGAGAACAGCTCCTGACTGAAGTGACATGGCTCGATTTGACCGCAGAGATGAGAGCAACCTTTGTCTCAGCAGTAGTATTATGTCTAATCTGCACCACTCGTTTGGAGGTAGTCATCCAATTAATGATCTGATATCACAAATCTTGAAGATCAGAGAGCAGCTTTCTGCAGGGTTTTCTCTGGAAGCCGACAGCGTGCAGGACACTGGAGCCCTCGATGAGAGCAGTGACTCCCTCAGACAGGAGGACGACTGCAGGTAAGGACCACAAGGCGCAGCTGGGAAACTTCAGTAAATTTTTGTCTGTAGGATTATGATGATGAAATATCTTTGTCCTGTTTTTTTAGTCCTCCCCTAGACATATCCTCAGCTCTCAGGTCGGTGGCCTTAATTGGCACATTGGATTTGAAAAAAAAGCAGTTACCAGTTCCCAAGCTGTTCTCAGCACCCACACTTGAAGAAAATACAAGTTTGTCTTCGTTAGATGATCAGAATACAGATACAGAAGGGTAAGAGAGGGTGTAAAATCTTATACTTTCTTTATGTCTGAACTTTTAACCAAGT
Organism: Lutjanus campechanus; assembly: GCA_027495735.1. Lineage (NCBI taxonomy): Eukaryota > Metazoa > Chordata > Actinopteri > Lutjaniformes > Lutjanidae > Lutjanus > Lutjanus campechanus. The sequence goes on along the minus strand of JAJHUR010137419.1, from coordinate 8,489 downwards.
GTCCCTGCTTAAAGAGACACCAAAAATAAAAATGTTTTTCCTCTTACCTGTAGTGCTTTTTATCTGTCCAGAGATATCTTGTTGTGAGCAGTTTCATGTAGGAATTATTTTCTTTCTACCTAACTAGAACCACCAACTGTATCACTGTGCAGAAAGAGGCGTGCATCTATTCTGGAGGAGAGGTTACTGTTCTACCGAGGAGGACGGTGTTAATGTTTTACATTCGAGCAGGAGCCTCTTGTCAATGAGTAGATGCACGCTTATCCTGTGTATAGGTTGTGTCAGAATAATTGTAAAAATTAGCTCCCCACTGGCAAAATTCACATGAACTGCCCCACAAGCTGAAAAGTCAGAGAAAACTTTGACTTGCCGAGTTGTTGTCCATTGGCCTCCTATGTGCCAAAACATGGCAGACGAAAGCAGTTCTTTGTTCACATGTAATTTATGAGGTGGCATTAAGTTGTAACCGTTAATTGCTGTGCACATAGTGAGCTGGATTAGTTAGAAAAGTTATTTATTACCCATAACCCTGATTTAAATAGTCGGGTACAAATGGATTCGGCATATACCTTACCCTACCCTCAGAAGCATCCAGGTTTTTTCCATATCCAACTTAAAAGCTTATGAACATGCGCAGCACAGGAAATGAGACCATCCGAGGAGCACTTGAATGCATTATTACTTCTGCACGTTGATACAGTTGACCTTATTTGTGCTTTAATGACCACAAGCAGAGTGTCATCTAGTTCCATTATATTGGAGAAAAGGCAGACATCTCTACAGCTGACATCTGCAAAACTGGGCAACTCACACCAGAACAATCTAGATGGATAAATTGCACTACAGGTAAGAGGAAAAATATGTATTATTGCTAAATTGTCCCTTTTTATAAACCCAGGGAAGAGGATCCAGATCAGGAGGAAGTGCTGACTGCATCATTCCAGTCAAAGTACATTCATTTTTGTAAGTTAACTTTTCTCCTTGGGCTGTTCTCAGTCATTGAATAGTGTATTATTTATAGCAGTGTAAAGTACTTGTCTTCATTTCTTCCTCTGCTCTGTAGTCCCTCTCTATCAGGACTACTGCCTGCAGGACGTGAAAGAGGATCTGCACAGACTGAACAGTTTTGTGTCTGAGCTGATAATACCTCAGTACCTGCAGGGTCTGCAGTCACGTCTTGAAGCTCGCTGCCATTCTGAGGCAACACCCCTTCAGTTAAACCCACCTGAGGCGACTCCATCAACCCCACCTCCACCTCACCCAATCAGGGCGACTCCATCTACCCTTTGGCAGGATCTGGATGAGGTGAAGGCGTCTGGCCTGCTCAGCAGCTTGACAACCAGAGAGATTCGCCTTCAGGAGGTGTGAAGAGTTTTATATTTCACGCTTTACACCTCAGACATGATGATCAACATGTTGAATTTAAGAGCAGTCTTATCTAATGTGGAACCAAGTGAGTTTAAAATCACAATCAAATGATGTGATGAACAAGACAGAAGTGTAACAAAATGATTGCCTGGATAAACCCACAGTTTGTAAGCTGCTTTCATGTTAAAGAGTAAAACCGATGTTTAATATTTTATTACCATATTCCATGTTCATATCTTAATAGCCTCTGACTCCCCTGCTGTTTGGTGCACTTGGCCCCTGCATCCATTCAATACCCTTCTGAGAACAGTTTGTGTATTTTATGTTTTAAGAGGCTCAGTAATGTCATAAACAGCTGGTCAGTGTAGATTTTAAGAAATGTTACTCAAACAGGAGATGAAGGTTCAACTGCAGATTGATTCCCATGATTCATCTTTAATAGTTTTTGGAAAATGTATGATGTTTATGGCAAATAGGAATGAGTTATGTCAGGCTTTAAATACACAGGCAACACTTGTGAGCAGTCTGGGATCAATTCAGTCATGAGATTTGCTGACAATTAGAAACACATAATCACCAGCCTCACCCCTTATCTGTTTGTAATGCCTGTTAAAAGCTGCTACAAACAACTCTGGAGAAAGAAGTTGATTGAGTGAACAACTGGTCTTTCTCCAGAGTTGCTCGTAGCAGCTTGAAGGTTTAGTGTGACGGTGAGAAAGTTAACTGGATTCTCTCCCTCATTTTCTTCCTCTGAAGTCGATGTTTGAGCTGATCGGCTCTGAAGCTTCTTACCTGCGGAGCCTTGGAGTCGCTGTCAATCATTTCTATGCTTCAAAGCCACTGAAACTGACCCTGTCTCAAATGGAGCATCACATTCTGTTTTCCAACATTCATCACGTGATGGCAGCCAGTGAAAAGTGAGATATAACAGCACCTCTTATGTTTGTTTTTTTTAAACTGTATTGGTGCTGATGCTGAGCTGGTGTCCCGTCTCTTTTAGGTTTCTCATGGATCTGGAGATTCGACTGGGAGAGAGTGTGTCAATGTCTCAGATTGGAGACATTGTGCTCCAGCACTGCCCGGAGTTTCACAGCCTCTATGTGCCATATGTGACTAACATGATGTACCAAGAGGCTCTTGTCAACCAGCTGCTGTGAGTCTCTGTTCTGTACTTGATTCGTCCCAAACTTTTCACTCGACTTAGTCAGTCCCATCTCTTCTTTTTCAAGGCAACAGAACCGAGACTTCCTGCATTCAGTAAAAAAGCTGGAGAGCGACCCAGTGTGCCAAAGACAGAGCCTCAAGTCTTTCCTAGTCCTTCCCTTCCAGAGAATTACTCGTATTAAACTCATCCTCGAGGTAGGGATTTCCATCATATCCATCCATGTGTATATTTTTAGTTTCAAGTTTTAACATGTTTCAGAAGTCAGCTAAAGCTCTTGTCGTGTTTTCTTTCATTTCAGAGCATCCTGAAACTGACTGAGCCAGACTCTGACTCAATTTTAGATCTCGAAAAAGCAATAGAATCCATTCATGAGGTAACCGTCTCACATTTGTACATTCATGCCGAGACAGAACTGAACAGGGGAATGAGATAGTTTACTGGAAAGAAGAGTATTGTGGGTTCCATAGGTTATGCTTAACGGTCAAATGTGTGAGATTTACAGAGCTTTGTTGGTAAAATAAGGCAGTGTGTTTTTAATTGGTGTATAATCCTCTCAAAATAAGAATTGTTGTTTTCTTACCTCAGAATGAGCCATTTATTCTACTGAGGGCACTGGTCCTCTTCCATGAGGCCGCCCTGTTACATGCCATGTTTCTACAGTAGCCCACAACGGACAAACCAAACCACTTAATGTACAACCTTTCACGTTTTGCCTCAGTTTTGTGGCCACTGTAGGTTCCCCTGTCAAATATATGGCCCCCGGGCCAGAACCGGCCTACCAAAGAGTCCAATCCAGCCCACTGGCTGATTTTGTAAAGTGTGAGATTTGCAGAGAAGTCTTTATCACAATTTTTCAATAAAATGCACTTCTATTCCTGATTTGTCCACCAAGAGTCTCGTTGATAATAAGAGTAGGAAGACATTGTATGTCTTGTAAATGGACGGTTTATTACCTGAACGTTTTCAGGATCTCCGACATGCTTGGAAGGGAAGACTGAGAGGAGGTGTTTGCAATCTGCAAGCTCACCACTAGCTGCCACTAAATCCTGCAGACTGGTCCTTTGACAAAGCTGAGCAAATAATAATGGTCATTTAAAATGCATAAAAACTTTAAAAATTCAAAACTGGCTTCAACCTCTGCTCTGTCCAGATAGTGACTGAGTGTGACAAAGGGGTCAGAAAAATGAAACAAATCGAGGAGCTGGTCTGCCTGGAAATGCTGCTGGATTTTGGCAAAGTGAAGGTGACAGCTTTCTTTTTTTTCTCACTGTATGATTTCTAACAGCCTTTATGACAGACTTGATTCTGTTACGTAACCTGCAGATGGTAATAAATAAATTCTTACTGACTGCTTCTTCCTCCGTCCAGGCAGTTCCTCTGGTCGTAAGTGGGCGTTATCTGGTGCACCAGGGTCCTGTGAAACAGCTGAGTGTGGAGGCTGCTTACAACTCAAGAGTGTCGTTCATCGGCGTCTACCTCCACCTCTTCAACGACCTCCTGATCATCTCCTCGAAAAAGTATTTCACTTCCACTCGTTTCTTTGACACATTAAAAGCCATGCTGAATTGTCAAGTATTCAAAAAATAAATTGCTTACTTGCGCAGTCTGACCAGCTAAATACAATATTTCATTTACAGTGATGGAAAAATGAAAACCAGCCAATTTCTTGACTTGATTATCAAAATTAGGATTAAATCAGCTAAGTGAATCTCTGTCTGCATCATGTCAGGGATCAGAGGTTCACTGTTGTGGATCATGCAGAGTTCCCCACACATGTGCACCTTCAGCATCTGAAGACGAAGGTCCTGGGTCTCCCCCCAGAATCCTTCCTGTTACATCTCTCTCAATGTCAAACCGGACAACCGACCGCCATGATACTTGCTACACACACAAGGTACAAGTGGACACGAGTGTATATAAGTTTTTAATGACTAATAATTCTCCTTTAACAGCACATCCTCTATCTGTGATTCCTGTGATGTTGCTTTTTTTGTATTGCAGGTCAGATAAAGAGACGTGGATGAAGGTGCTGTCGTTTAAGCAGTGATGGAAACATGATTCTGCTCTTTTGATTTTACACATTAAACTTGGGTCTTTTAAATTTGCACATCACTAATATAAACATTTTTATAATTAGTTAAATCTTAAAATTGATCTTAACCTTACAGTATTGCACTTAATGTTTTTGATAAAAGCACTCACAACATATAACACTAACATGAAGCATTCAAACAAGCACTGAATTTGTCACAATTAGCAGACACACAGGGGAATAAGGGGTAGTTTTTAATTCTGGGGAATATATTTTTCTACTTCTATAAAATACTGGCCTATTTTTAAGCAGTGTGCCTTTTTCTGATTTTCTTTTTTTTTATGTAATCAGATCAGCCTAATGCAACAAAAGTGAATAAAGAGGGTTACAAGACAACTTTAAAGAACAGTCCTGATCTTCTCACTGTGAAATACTGACAAAATATTTAAAACAATTCCTTTTAAGTGAACAAAGTTTTGATTGACCTACATTTCAACAGGAATGCATGAAAAACAGCATAAAAAGGAGTCCCAAACAGTGTTACTGATAACACATCTAAAGCTTCTATTAAGGTTTTTGATTGAAGTTTTGAATCTGTCATTTTTGTCGTCACCCTGAAAAAATCCTCAAACAAAATCCTAAATTTGAATAAAGTGTTAGTCTTGGGAAGAAACTTGTGATTTTTTTAAAAATTATTTATCAACATTAAATGCTAATATATATATAATAATAATACATTAAAACTTAAAAACTAACAGACATGATGATCCACAGCACAACTGTTCATTTCATCCAGCAAAATCTCTTTAATAAATACAGAATGCTTCGTACCTCACAAGACCTCACAGTCCAGGACAAATATGGTCTCATATCATTTTGATACTGTACAGCACCCTGCTGAAAACAGGATGAGAGAATTTAAGACATTTGAGAATAAAAATACATCCTGTCAGCAGTGATTACAGCTTTAGATAAAATGGTCCATTTACCTCAGCGGGTTTCTCCATCTCATCAAGATGGATCTGAAGCTCTCTTAGATCAGCTGCTAAGACTAATCTCAAAAAGGCACACAGGGGCGACATCAGGAGTCCAGTTCACCTGAACAGCCTTCATGTTCAGTATCACAGTAGAGTCTCGGTCTCCTGCTGTGAACGCTGGCTGGCTGATGCGGCTGCAACACAGTCCTGATGCCACAGGTTCTCTGCCAGGCAGTTTAGAAGGGGGGCTACGTCTCCCAGCCCGTCACTGACCTCCCCGCCCATATGTAGCACCGGTAAACTCCACCTCTCCTGGAAATCCCTAATGTCTCTCTCTGCCACATCACAGTGCATGAAAAGGTCAAATCTGAAGGAAACATTAAGGACAAATGTCCACCTTGGTATTGATAAAACTAAAAAGAAAAATTTAAGTTATAAGCAGCTTTTAGCTGCATATTCTTCTTAATTTTGATCCGACATAAAATAACAGATTACTTTCTTAAAATAACTTTGAGTATGTTGAGTTCTAAGTAAGCCTTAGACTAAAACTGTTTTGTAAAATCAATGCAAGTTTCAAGAGCACAAAAGGATACTTGGTGCCAACCACCAGTTTCACAACACGACCCACAGATGTCTCAGTCCATCTGGTGATTTGATTTGACAGATCATCAAAGGACGTTCTGTCAGTGAAGGAGAACAGGAAAAGGATGGCGTCCACCTGCTCCTTACAGGACTGGAAGACGGGGAACAGTGGTTTGACAAATGTTAATCGAGAATAATGTGACTAATTCTTTTTCTGTTTCACATTAGTTCAGAACTCAATATGCATGAAAATACTTTATACATACTGGGAGCAAATGGTCGAATCTCCGCAGGGCGTTCTCTCCACAGTCCCACAGCTGCAGACGGAAGAAAAGCACTCTGCCACTTTCTCGCAGCTTCACTGGCCAATACACCACTGTTGTCTCTATACCTTCAACAACATAAATATCTGTGTGAACTGATCAACCTTTAAAATGAAACATTTTTAACTGTATACATTACACTGCCTTGTCAGCACAGAGCAAGCACTTACCTGTGGTTTCGTAGTGCATGTTGGGAATATTCAGGCCTGCAAGCCGCGCAGCAAGAGCAGTTTTCCCGACTCCACTCTTTCCAGAAATGAAGATCTTGTAGTGGACCGTGTCCACAGCTACATGTGGGGGCATCACAGGAGACTCCAACAGGCCTGACCAATAAAACAAATTTTACTATCAAAATATTTATTTTTGTGTACTGTTTGGTGTTATGTCCTGTCATACTTATGGACCTACAGTTACATTGTTGTCTCACAGACTAATGTCCAGAACTTAACAAAATGGTGTTTGGCCAAAGATCACAAAGTCAACAGGTCTTAAAATTCTGATATGGACTATGGTATAAGACTGCACAATTGATCAAAATATCGATATCATGATATGGCCAAGTGTAGTATCCAAATCACAAAAGCTACAATTGTTTGATAAAGAAAAAGTGTATGACACTACAGGATTACAATTAAGTACTGTAGTGCTGCAGAGAAGTCTTCTCCAGTTGTAAGTAAACATGTTTGTTTAGTACAGACCCCAACAACTGTCATATGATTTTAATTCTTTTTTTCACTAAAAATGAAAATTGTGATGCAAAAATTATCATTTGCACTAATCGTGAATCATACCAAAATTGCAATATCTGTCAAAATAATTGTAATATGATTTTTTTAATGCAAATTGTGCATGTGCAGCCCCACTGTGATATGTTTGTTTTCTACGTGACAGCACGGAAGTAGTTCTCAAGTAATAACATGGAAATCCGCAATTATTTCAAATTTATATTATTTTATTTATTAAATATGTCCAATCTCCCACCTCTGCTCACCAATATCCAGTGTTGAAAAAATGCTCATCAGAGGTCACTGCAAATGACTGAACATCATTTAATACCCACATACCACAATCTTAGGTCCTTTGGCTGCTTAGCATTGTTTCTTCCTGCTGTTGTGTTTCATTGATGTTGTTTTGTAATGTCATCTTGATTTAACAAAGATTGTCTGTTCATTTACATGAACAGCTGATGGCAAAATAAGCCTAATTGTGGGCTCACTTCACTACATTTAATGAAAATATAGCTAAATGCAATAACTCTGGAAACAATTTCACTTTTTCCTTTTTCAGCAAAATGAAAAGTAATATCATGTCTACTTTTTGCACCAAATTATGACGAGTAGTGTCAATAAGAGCACTGATAAGTAGTATCAGTATCGATCTGTATCAATAAATGCCTTTCCCTGTGGTTAAGACTGTAAAGTGGCGGCATGTGAAGGTTTCTTTGGTTACAAAAATTTACTGATATCCAGTTTACTGAAATACTATCCTGTATAATCAAAACATGGTTACATTATACTGTACATATACACATGAACGATATGGTGCTTTTAAACAGGGAGACAAATGGTAAAGTTTATTTGTCATACCAAAGTGTTTGCGTCTCTTCTTATGAAGGATTTTGCTGAAATATTCTTTGCTGTCTTTACATCGATGCCAGTCAGCTACAATGACCGATCCTGCAGGGGGAACTTGTGCCATGTTGGTGTCGTTAACTTAGAGATGCTGCTCAGCTAACGTTAGCATCACACTGCTCAGCAGACTGTAGCGGCAAAAAATACAGTTCGTAAAGCCACTGTTAGTATCGAAATACTGCAAACAGTCTTCTCTAACCATAAAGCGCTTTAATAAGAATAACTGTGGTCGGGACAGTGCATTTTTAAGTGTCAAAGGCGGCAAAAAAAACAAACAAAAAAAACTTCCGTCAACTAAAACATCCCTTGACAACCGTCATAGATACCGATATGCCTGACGTCACTTCCTTTTGACTTCCTTTTGTGATGTTTTTTTTTTTTTTTTTTTTTTTTTTTTTTTTAACACAGAAA